>JAHDVE020007700.1:0-19506 GCA_022606495.2 Halesus radiatus
TCTTCTTCAATGATTAAAATATTACAATGAGGTTTACAAACTTCAATAAGTTATAAAAAATAAATTGAACATATTCTTATTACCTCAATTTATATAATATAGCTAAAAATCGCACGAACTCACCTACTGGTAACTGCTGCAGCTGTAAAGCGGCCGGCGTAATGACAATAGAACAAACAATAAATGAATGATTATATTCAAGATGACACAATCTGTTCATCTGTTGAAGCTCAAATTGAAGTTAAACACTAATCACTGATGTCCTTTGGGAATTTGACATTACTTGTCACTCTTATCAGCATCGGCTAGATATAACAGCTACCAATGGATCTGACACTACTGACAGTCGTAAACAAAGTAAAGCAACTGACAGCTGACAGCGGTAATGGTGACAGCACAGAGAAGCTCGCAATCGTAAACAAATGTAATGTCATTGATCGTAAACCAAATTAAATAATGCCCCGACTACACGATCGCCCAACCTCCCATCTCGAACGTTTGGGCGATTGTGTGGAGGGGTAGTTCGTACTCGTTGGACCAACGTTGGCTCGAGTTCGGCGAGTTCGCCCGAGATGGCCCCGGTGGCGAACTAGTTGGCCCAACCTTCAAAATAGTTGGCCGAACTCGGCCTCTACACATTGGCCTATATTAACGTACTAACGTAAGAACCTTAACTGTAAATTTTGAGTTTTGAATTATTACCTCCCGTTAAACAAACTACAAAAATGTACTTTACCGGGAATTTTTTGCAATGTATTTTTTCTTTTGTAAAATGTAAATTTAAAAAAAAAAAGTTTTCAGTATGATATAGCCTTTTGTAATCACATAAAATAATGACCGAATTCACCGAAATATTTAGCTTTAAAATGTGCATTTTAAATAATAGGAATTCTCAGATTAGACCGGCCATAAAATAAATTTTGTACAAAGGCTAGCCGAGCCTATTGTTAGGAAAAATCGTAACTAAAATAATATAACCTTAACTGCTATTTTGGGAAAACCCGCAATTCCGTTGGAATTTTATGGGACGGCAATAATCCCCTCAAAGGAATTGAGCCGCTGATGGAACGACCGCTGAACAATACAGGTAGACAGAAGGACAGTGGGCTCTAGGAGACAGTCGATTGTAAGAGTCCGCCCAGGACGGAGAGTCGCGTGCAGTCTTCCACCGCGGAAGCAAGAGTCGATTGGCAGAGTCCGCCCAGGACGGAGAGTCGAGTGAAAGCTTCCACCGAGGCAGCACGAGTCGGGTGCAGTTTTCCGCGCAGGAAGCAAAGCCGCGTGCAGTCTTCCACCGAGGATTGCAAGAGTCCGCCCAGGACGGAGAGTCGGTTGCAGTAGTCCGCCCAGGACACACAGCCAAGTGAAACTTTCCGCCCAGGAAGGTTCCTATTCTCGCTCCGTGGAGAGGCCGCCCAGGTCCTCTACGCTCTACGAATTCTACGCTTCCATCCCAGAAAGAAGTGACTGATCTTCGCCCTTCGGAGATCAACATCGGAGACCGCCCAGGCTTCTGATTATCGCCGAGTTGCACCTACTCCCGATCCGGAGGTACACGAATACGTAGTGCGAACCCGGGGACTCTACATACAACGCAGCCACTGGATCCTGGACATCCATCACCAAAAAGGAAAGTGCCTGACTCTAATGATAATTCCTCCCACATTGCCTAAATCAGTGAACCTCTAATTTTAAGTACAAAGACTTTAACAATAGAATTAAGTAATTGCGTATCTAGTTTTATTAAATTTATTATGTCTAATTAAGTTTTACACTAGTTTTAAGATTAATCCCACGTATATAAAAATAAACTACTTGTAAATACCTAAGATCGCATTTCTATTCCTCCCTTTTTGCGTTATTCCTAGAATAATACCAACTGCCCGGCGCACCGTCATATCAAGTAACTGTAAATTCACTTTGTAGTATCATTTTGAAATAAATATTACAACATATTCACTTGGAACATTGTGCCCATGAGCCATATTCGTGTTGCCATTTAAAACCTTTTGAACAATCACAACGCCTTAAATTTTTGTCTACCTTTAAATGTCAGACTTTAATCCGATGTATAGTTGGGGCTAGTTGTTATATTTTTTTGCGTTGCAATCTGACTCGGGCTGTGCGTAAAAATAAAATGCGGAGCTTAAACGGGCGCAATAGCTATCGACTAGGGTTAGGGACTATCAAATTGAATTACGTCTTATTTTTCTAACATTTTGAAAGACAAAAATATGTGACAAGATATTTTTTTAATTTTGAAGTTAAAGCAACAAAGGATGGGTGATTTGATAATCAATACATAATAGGTACCTAATATTTATTTCCTGTATTATGAGTACCTAATGAGAAATGAATTGCGTCAATAATATTATAAATTTCGGTAAACATTCTATAAATATCGGTAGATCGATAGATTTTAGCTAAAATTGCATCACTAGTTTGGAGTTCGTATTTGGAACGTTAAACAAACGTGTAGTTCACCGATTTATATTCACTATATGATCGGCCAACGTCCCAACTCCGAACCGAGTTCGGGTTGGGACGTTGACCAATCGTGTAGTCGCGGCATTAGAGTTTTTTATCTCCTAGTCAGATAAGATCGCATAGGATGGGCGTAAAAAAGTCCAGAACAACATCAATCCAAGTCAACTTTTACAAACTAGTGGTACAAACGGCGAAAATGATGAATCTGCATCACATTTGAATTCGGTTTTGTGGAATATATAACTTTTTTTTGATTTGGGCTTTCGTTTTAGAGTAAATTGAGTGAGAAGTTGATATTTTGTTGGTGTTTTATTATTATACTGTATTAGTTCTCAGTTATAAATATATCGTAATATAATATTTGAAATAAAAAAATAGTTGTCCACCGTGGCAAGAAATCTAGATGTCCAAATTATGTAATGTTTAAATCCGCCATGGCAAAAAATCTAACCCCCCTAAAGTGTCGCCATTAACGCCCTCGAGGTTATTTTCCCATGATAATTCGCTATGTAATAATCCATTTAATTTTATTCTTACTGATGTCATTTTTGGACGGGTAGATTTCTTGCCATTGCGAACTTTAAAATTACGACATTTGAACGTCTGGATTTCTTGCCATGGCAGACTTAATAATTATCTCATTGGGACGTTAGCCACCCAGATTTCTTACCACGGAGAAGCATTATTTATTTCAAGTATACAGAATGCTTTTGAGAACACTGAGGACTAATAATTACCAATAAATAAACTCCCGAAATGAATGTCGGGATTGCGTGCCTCGGACAACCAGTAACATTATTTATTTCAAGTATACAGAATGCTTTTGAGAACACTGAGGACTAATAATTACCAATAAATAAACTGCCGAAATGAATGTCGGGATTGCGTGCCTCGGACAACCAGTAACATTATTTATTTCAAGTATAGAGTATGCCTTTGAGAACACTGAGGACTAATAATTACCAATAAATAAACTCCCGAAATGAATGTCGGGATTGCGTGCCTCGGACAACCAGTAACATTATTTATTTCAAGTATAGAGTATGCCTTTGAGAACACTGAGGACTAATAATTACCAATAAATAAACTCCCGAAATGAATGTCGGGATTGCGTGCCTCGGACAACCAGTAACATTATTTATTTCAAGTATAGAGTATGCCTTTGAGAACACTGAGGACTAATAATTACCAATAAATTAACTCCCGAAATGAATGTCGGGATTGCGTGCCTCGGACAACCAGTAACATTATTTATTTCAAGTATACAGAATGCTTTTGAGAACACTGAGGACTAATAATTACCAATAAATAAACTCCCGAAATGAATGTCGGGATTGCGTGCCTCGGACAACCAGTGACATTATTTATTATTTTAAATATTATTGTCACGAGACCAGCATTATATGTAAAAAAAAAATCTTTGGAAGGTACTTCTTTATGAAAGTACGTCATCAACAAATGAACCGTTAAAACACTATTAAAATTGTGAACTTACCCCGCTAGTATCATGAACCACAATATTTAAGAGGTGAAATTCTTTACTAAATGGTGCTGTAAATATTAACCTAATCAACAGAAAATCTAAGAAACAGATTGTTTGACCCTGCAGACAGGTTCCCAGTTCGATATATTATTTCACAATCATTTGCAATACGTAAGTCATTTTTACTTTTATGATTTAATAGAAAGACAAACATTTATGGGTAACAAACACCCTGACAATATTTGATTTCTTCCTGCTTCCATCATTATAAGCTGTAAATGTTATTTGCAAGATGTTGGAAGCCTCTTGTACAAATTATTGCGCAACATAATACTTTTATCTGCCCACCAACCGGATCCCGAAGACTCCTTGACTTCTCCAGCTGGACTCTCGATCTTACGCCTGGCACCGCAGTGGGAGGGATGAATTCATACGTCCGTCACTCTTGGACACACTGACCACCAGATTCCTATCCACACCTAATACCTCTTATCTTAACAGAGCTTCCTCTCCTTCCTTTCCCCAAAAATAACTTCTACACAGCATCCCCAAAGATGACAGGACCCGAGAGAAATTATTTTCCTCTTTATTTTATATACACTTCAATGCGAACATTAAAATATTTACATGTATTTTGTTGAGCCAAAAGTATTAATAGGAATTAAAACAAAAATAATTTTGGCCCAGGACTTCTTATGTCCATATTGAGTGAGCTCTATTGGATATTAGATGCCGGGACCGTTGTTAGGCTAAAGGTGGGGAAATCCATCCAACGCCGAAGATGGCAGATCTACTTTCATATTGTGTGCTAGAAGAAAGGCCTACGTTCACACAGGCGTAGATTACGCAGGTCCCCTCCACGTTATGTTTGCTCCTCAGAGGACAACATTCTCAATAGACATATATCTGCGTAATGTGTATGCCTCGTAAGCCAGGGCATTCATATTGAGTTAGTCACTGACCTAACTTCAAATGCTTTCGCGTTCAGCCATTTTATGGCCCTGGCCCTGAATCATGGTTACATTCAAACCATGGCATTTTGTATGGTCAAAAGGACAATTGGATGATCTATATGAGTTCTTAAGTAAAAACTCCCGCTCTAAAAGGCCATCTTGCTAGCCGGCGTATTAAGTGGAAAATAATTCCTCTGCGCTCACCCCACTTCGGCGATATGTAGACGGCAAATATAAAATTAAAAATTTTGATCATCCTCGCAAGTATCAATTCATTTCTTTAGAGGTTAGCGTAGAATAACGAAAACAAGTCCTTATAATGGTCTTGCCAGCCGAACTGCTTCAGCAGAAATCATCAGCTCTTGATGGCAGTTGCATTAGATTTTTCACTCTAATTTTGTATATGAAGAGGAATCTGATAGGAATTCTAAATAAATTGTTCGTTTCACAAATAATTCTATCTTATCAGCAGTTTTCTCCTTTGGTGTTGAACTCTTTCAGCTAAAATGTTCTATTTTTAAAATTTCTTTGAGCATCGTCTTCAGATGTCAAATTTGGGTAAGAATTATAAAAATTCTTCTGAAACGGACGGCTAGAACCAAAGATGTTAACTGAAAAATTTCGTTTCTAAATAGTGCTGTAAAACTTGTCCAATAATGATAACCTAATCTTCAGAAACAGATTGTTTAACCTGCAGGCAGGTTGATAGGTAGGTACCTAAGTTCTCAAAATACATTTATGTGATTGGTATCTGTTGGATATATTATTTCACTAATATTTATAATACATGAGTGATTTTTTTCTGTCATTAATTAAAAGAAAGACAAACATTTCCTGGTCACGAATAACCCGACAATATTTAATTTCTTCCTACTTCCATTATGTCAGTGGTAAACGCTGTTTGTACAATGTTGTAGGCCTCTTTTACAAATTATTGCACAATATTGGGTATATTTTTTAATAATTTTGTTTGCCCAACTGCGTGGTAGGCCGGATCCGGAGTGGTCGGTTGAGGAACCCTCCTTGACTTCTCCAGCCGGACTCTCGATCCTACGTCTTGAACCACAGTGGAAGAGATTCATACGTCCGTCATACGGACACACTGACCACCAGGTTCCTACCCACACCTCATACCTTTTGTCTTCCCAGAACGTCCTCTCCTTCCTTTCACCAAAAAGATCCTACACACAGCAGCATCCCCAAAGATAACAGGGCCCGAGGGAGATTGTTTTCTTCTTAATTTTCCACTTTAATGAGGATATTTAAACATATGTATATTTTATTTATTTATGTATTCTTTTTAAAAATTGTTGAGCAGAAAGAAGTCCCAAGAAATTTAACAGAAGTTATATTTCCGTGCTGATGGTGTTATATCCCATTGTCATAACAATTTTAATTCAAATATTAAGGGGTATTTCAACACCTCATAAACTGTAACTGAGTAACTTATTCGTCAAGTTACTTTAATCGTGGAATTAACATGGCCGTAAGAACAGATATGTTTATACATAATTGACGCATAGCATAAATCAGCTGCGGTGAACCAGATAATTGTACGCTACGAGTAACGAGTAACCTAAAAAGGGTTGAGCAAATAAAAGACCTTGGTATAATTTTTGACAGTTTGACAGCAAACTAACATTTGTTCCCCACATTAATGAAATAACTAAGAAGGCCATGAAATGATTTATTTTGAGAACAGTGAAAGATTTCTAATTATTTAAATCCTTTAAATTACTGTTCACTGGATTGGTGAGAAGCAATTAAGAGTATAATTCGACAATCTGGGTTCCATTTTATAAGATTCACCAACAAAAAATTGAGAGAGTGCAGAATAAATTTCTTCGATTTATTAATTACAAGTTAGGTATTCCAATCGAACATCTTAATTATAGATTTCTAATGAACCTACTTAACCTAACTGATTTATCATCTAGGCGCACAGTGAGCGATTTAGTATGTCTCTTCAAAATAGCAAATGGCAGATTGGACGCCCTGGATTTAACGAGCCTTATTACCCTGGGTATACCTAGTCGTAACACGAGACAGATGACTCTGTATAACAGTCCAGCGTCTTCAAATAATTATTTCGAGAACTCTCCTATTCAAAGATTGCACAGACTTGGTAATGATTTTAATTCAATTGATGTTTACCGTTACAACACTGTGTCCAAGATAAAAATCAGTTTATTTGAATGTTTTTTAAAAATTTAATAAGTTTTTTTATTTTAATGTGCATCGTTTTTTATTGTTATTTTTATTACGTTATGTTTCTGTAAACCCAACCTGGCATAATAAAGGCTTGCTGTTTTATAAACACGTATATTATAAACTGTTCATATTTTACAACGTCATAGTGATTATAAATCTACTGCCTTTATTACCCACCTATTGCGCTGAAACTAGCTACTTACATAGTATCTACCTTCTCACTTCTTTTATACTTATGTTATTATATTATGCACTAAACTACTTCTTATAATCTTTTGTACAACCTGCTGTTATAATGTAACCACGGGTTAAACTATTATTCATTGCGATAATTACGCTGTAACTACATACCGTTATATTGTACCTAAATACTTCTTTTACACTTTATGTGTACATTTTTTTATTTTTTTTTAAAGAAAGACAAATATTCCCTGGTTACGAATAACCTGACAATATTTGAAAATCTCCTACTACCATCACAGTAAGCGGAAGATGTTGCTTGTGTCGTAATGGAGGACTTAGTCAGTCGAAGAATTTAACTCACGACGCCTGGGTGAGACCCAAACGCGATGCCAACTCAGCCACTGACATTATTGTACTCCCTTGTAAACCTATGTGATAAATGTATCAATAAATAAAATAAATAAATAAATAACCTCAAAAACAGATGAAAACGTGACAAACGTGGAAAAAATAGTTCGTTCAAATAGGTGATTAATTAACTATTTAAGAAAATAATTTTAAAAGTACTTTGTTTACACCACTTTTATAAAAATACATAAACATCCTCAGGAATATATGAATACTAAAAAATAATTTCAAGTGTAGACAAATGATAAAAAAATTAGAACAATATTTTAAGAATATACAAATTATAAATGTAAACAAAAATTAATTAAAGAGGGTACGTAATTAATCAAAAACGCTAATAAAAATAATTATAAAACATTATATTAGAAATTAAAAAATAAATTATTATTATTATTAACATGATTATGAAAATAAATTTAAGAGATAACTATTTTTAAAAATAATTTTATTATTTATTAAATTTAATTCGATATTAATATATACGAGTTTTTAGAAAAACTGAACAACTCATACGGGTCCGTGCAAAGCATTTAAACCGATCATAATTTGCAAATGAGCGCGAAATTTATAACCTAACTTTTGGATTACGAACAGAAGGAAAATCGTTTCACAGTTTGCACAAGGATCGTCTTAAAGCAGATCCCGACTTCATGACCAAAATTATAACTGGAGATGAAAGTTGGGTGCACAGATACGACACAGAGACAAACATTCAGAGTTCTCAATGGAAAACAAGTGGCTCTCATCGCCTTTAGAAGGCACGTTTGTCAAAGTCTAATGTCAAGGTCTTGGTAATTGTTTTTCTTTATAGTGTGGGCATAGGGCATTAGTTTCGAGGGAAACAATTGTAAACTCAGAATATTACAAGAGCTCACTCCAATATTTGCAAGACGATGTGCGGAGAAAGAGGCCAGAAAAAGGGCCAATGGCTTCCTCCTTCATCACGACAACGCACCATGCCACACCTCGTTTCTGATCTGCCAGTTTTTGACCGGAAAAAAGATTCCTGTCTGTCCACATCTCTCTTACTCTCCGGATTTAGCATGAGGCAACTTCTGGCTGTTCCCAAAAATAAAAACCGTGTTAGAAGAAAAACGTCTTGACACCATTCCCGACATTGAGAGGGCAACAATGGAGCAGCTGAAGGCCCTTCCGAAAGAGAAGCCTTCCAGAAATGCACCAAATCATGGAATCAATGTTGGAATAAGTGCATCGCTAGCCAAGAGGTACTTTGAAGGAGATTAATTAAAATTTTATGTAACTTTGTTCGTAATAAAATTATGCACAGGTTTTTTTAATCACATCTCGTATATCTATTGAAAATGGATCAGATATCATCAGTTTAAATGAAACATTTCAACTTGTAAGCCCTGGACAGGCAAAGAAATTTATTATTGATTCAAGAAAGATTTTCTGGGAAACAGGGTTCTAAAAAAACACATATCGTAAGATTTAGTGAGTCCCTGTGATAAGAATGGATTCTGGACATGTTGTAAGAATGACAAGTGACAGGATACCAAAAAATATCAGTTTGTGGGTCCTCCAATGGAAGCGACCCAGAGGCAGAACGGAGAAGAGAAGGATAAACGGGGATGGAAAAGGATTGGAGCAAAACGGGAACGGTTGAGGATTGGAGGCGAATGGACCGAGGCGAGGGACAGTAGCCAGCGGTGAAGCCAAATCCCACCTTGGGAGGTGGTACGTAGTGATGCACTAGCGTTTTTAAACACATACTTGTGTACACTCTGGCGTCGAGCTGCTCCAAATTCCATCGAGACACCTCATTGGAGAGTGTTGTAAGGTCGTGTAGTGCCACGCCTTGCAGGAGGAGACTATGATGGAGTTGTGAGGTAGCTTGGCAGCGCAAGGAATAGCCCTGGCAGTAATGTCCATGCACAAAAAGTCCACGCTTGACGAAGTCGCCATGTCGCATTTCCCTAAACAATACATGAACATAAATTAGTAAATCTTGTAAGCCGATTTAAAAATTAAAAATCAGTTTCGGGTGCCATATTTCAATATTTTTAATACAATAATATGAAAATCGCATTTCTATATGTTACTAATTATTATTAATGCCGTAATGTCTGTCGTACACACTTGTCTGGCGCTTCACGTGCTAGCTAAAGACGGCCTCCGTGATCGAGCGACAAGTTCCTCGTACTAAGGTAGGTTATGTTAAGTGGAATAAAGTCAAGTGTTCATTTACTTACTCCAGCATCGAGGCTTGGAGCTCCATTGGAAACCTTGGCTTCCTTCCATGTTCTCGCATGTCGACGAATTGGTGTCCAGGTCATAGTCCGGTCCGCAGGAGTAGTGCAGCTCAGTGAGCTGCGGCACCATCTCCCCCGGCACTACCTCCTCCTTCCAGTAGTCGGGAATGCTGTAATTTCCGCCCAGCGGGAATGTAGGCAGCGCACAGCCTGTCGGGTTATGGCTATGGAAAACATATGAAATCGAAATTATAAATTGCGTAGTGGAAAAACATAAATATTCGAAATTCATAAATATTCATCATTTTTCGAAAATTTTGTCTTTTTCCATGTTTTGCGATTTTTTTTAAACGCGGATACTGCAAGTGTGTGTGGAGTCCCAACTGATCCCAACCGTCTAGAACCAGTGGGACTATGACATTCCCAATTGGAGTATGCTGTGAGTCTGAAGGTAGTGGGGAGGAGAAGGAGATGGAGGAGAGGAAGGTGGGGAAGTACCTGGCTATTCAGATCTAGTCACCAAAAACGGCTTAAGAAATTTCAAGTAACGTTTCCATTCTGAATGATGGTCTTCCACAAGGGCGATACTGAGAGTATCTTCCACTCTGGACACCTGCCAGCTCCGTGTCGCAGTTCGCGGCGACTTGTGACCAGTACAACCGCTGTTTCTAACGGGAGAGCTATTGCTTCAACAGGGCCGGTAATATGCAGACGCAATTGGAGCAGTCCCCTCTAATTTTGTATTATTACAATATTTCCCAATGAGGAAGAAAAAGGCATTACGTTCCAGCACCTGTGATTGCCCGACGCCCAGCGCCCAGCACCTCTATAATAAAATGTGCAATTCATATTACACCTACTTAGCGACAACTCAGCCACGCCATTGTTCAAGGACCTGCTACTGTACTGACGTTACTGATGGCGAAGAGAAACTTAGATTTCCGTCTCTAATATATGTATTCTGATGCGCGTTGCAAAATGAGAAAGGTATAGACGATCAGGCACAAAAATAAAGTAATGAAAGAATGAGACAGGGCCATGCAAATTTGTAGTGCTATTCTTCCATTCTTTATTCTATTATTTTTATTCTAACAAGTTAAGTTTGCGTTTACGTTAAGAGATAAATCCGTAACACAAACGCAAGCCGACGCTGCGTTTATGAAAACTGTCAAAAAGGGTTGTTTATGGCCGAAAGATACACAATTGAACCCTAGATCATACATCCTATTGGTTAGTGTATATGCAATCGGAAACCTTACATGCACTCAAAATATCTAAACATATTATAGAGTTAAATAATTACTCCTTGGCTTCAATAATATAAATAATTTGTTTTCCATTCTCATCCCCGGCAAATCACTCCTCTTACCGCAAAAGTTCTTTAAGCTCGTCAGATCGGGCACAGCTCTCATCTTCAATACATATTATTAATGCATTAGATTCGCCGGTAAAAAATCATTCAGGTACTATCCGAAATATAATTTTTTGATCGTTAGATTTCCCCCGACTGCCTCCGGGGCTGGGTGGCCATTAAGATTGAGCCATAAATATTTCGTAGCACCTACGCAGCCGACTTAAATGCTTCCACCTATACTGTACACTGTACAGTCCGTCAAGAAAGTAAATAAATTCAACAAAATCGAACTAAAGGTTTTCATTACTATGAGAGCACCGAGTAACACCGATTTTAGAACAATTTATAGAAGATTAAAATATAAGGTTATGATGCCATACTCCCGAATGTGACAGTATGATATTGAACACGATACATGAAAAAAAAACAGGTTTTTGTATTTAAAATAAGAATTCTCATTCTTTTATTTTTATTTTAACGTCTAATAAATAAAAACATTAAAAAAATACTTTCCCATGCAATAAGGAACTCAGTCTAATTTAAAAAAAAATAATCAACAATTCAACGTTCAAACTTAAATACCAGCATTTTTTTTTCTAAAGTTAGTTTTCACAGTTTCAAAGTTTCAATTTTTTAAAGCCTGCCAAAACACTCCAAATCTATGGCCGGTCGGTTTTGATCAGTCTTTAGGTTATAATGTCAAATGTCAAAACAAGGATGAGATTTATCGTAGATAATTTCATATTCTATTCATGGTAAACCATAACTAAACATAAGTAATAAAATGATGTACCCTTTGAGAAACTTTAACTCAAAGAATAATAATAGTATTGAGCATTAACATTATCATAATATCCATATTGATAATTGGTTTGCTCACGAATAGTCTTTTTTTACATGAATACCGCACAAGTGTCCCAACTGCTCCCAACCATCTGGAGCCAGTGAGACTATGGCATCCCCAATTGGGGAATGTTGTGAGGCTGAAGGTATTGGGGGGGAAGAGGAAGGTGGGGAAATACCTGGCTATTCAAATCTGGTCACCAAACACGGCTAAAAGCCATTTCAAGCAACTTTTCAATTCTGAATGGTGGTCTTTCACCAGGGCGATACTGAGAGTATCTTCCACTCTGGAACGTGCGCAAATATACTATATATTACTTTTAACTCAATTAATTGTGAAACAGCACAAATTAATTAAATAAAATTTACTTGCGCACGCCGGGATTTTAACCCGCGACCTTCGGATTCGTAGTCGAGAGCCTTACCCCTCGACCATGGAGGCCGTCTAATTTATTTCATTAATAATAGTTAATAATATAGATCAAAGTTAACCAAAATAGGTTTAAATTTCGCCAAAAACTAAAAGAATGCATATTTAAAATACAAAACAATAAAATCCTTTTTTAATGCAATATCAAGTATTTAGTTATTTTCCTGCAAACTTGCCAAAATCAGATGATTTTCAGTGATGCCATTTGGAATAATACGAGTACAAAGGCCATTACTTTGGATTTGCTCCTGGCTGGGAAGACCCAAAACGCATTGAGCACCACTAATTGCAAGGGTAATTGAAATCTTCAAAAACGCAATTAATATTAATAGGGAAGACGGGGCGAAGGTCAATAGATCTTGGTATTTGGTACTAGACGATTACACAAAAAAACGTCGAAAACCACATTAATTAGATTAATTACAAAACACCGGCCTTGAGAGAATTATGACGCGCAACACGGTATTACTTCTATATAAATAAATACACACTTCACCGAAAAAGGAAAAATCGACAACCTGACGTCAAGCTCGAAATGGGAGGAAGAGGTGGTCTATTTGGACTCACAATGGACTCGCGGCTAAATTGGAAATCCCACGTGATAAAAGCGCACACGAAGGCTAGAAAAGCGATCGGCGCAATGCGGCCGATATTCTGCAGACGAAGTTCGCTACCTCCCAGAACCAAACTCCTCATCTACTACTCGCTCATTCGACCGTTAATTACCTACGCTTTCCCCGTGTGGAGTAATATTTCAAATTCAGTACACGCTAAACTCCAAATTTTACAAAATCACTGCATTAAAATCACATATAACACCAGAATCAGAACAAATCTAAAAACACTACACAGAACACAAAAAATACCTACCCTATACGAACACGCACACAAGTTGTCCGAGCGTTTTTACAATTCACTGAAACACAGCAAAAATACACTAATTCGAGAGCTCGGACAATACACAGCGCCCAGCGACTTCACTTTCAAATACAAGCACAGACTTCCAAAACACATTCTCATGAACCACGACCTCACGTGGCATGATCCGGACGAATGAGCGAGCGGTAAGTCCCTCCCAATTCCAGAATCCCACCCGAATACAATATTAATATATACATATATGTACGTATATAGATAATTATTTATTTTTATTTAGCTTCATATTTATATAAGTATGTCTATTCATAATCTCCCATACACGTATATATCTACACAAAAACAGACATACACACACACATTACAAAACGCAGGATCTCAAGACCGAGATCACTGAAGTCCGAACTCGTTCTTGGGAACATCGGGCGCTTCCTCCCGAATAAGGTTTTCTATGGTTTTCCTTATTTCCAAAGGCGAATGCGGAGGAACTCCAACAAAAAAGCCATAGCCGATACCCTCCCCCTTCCTCACACAACACAAACAGACACGTATGTATTTATGCCAAGGTGCTGATGCTGATGCTGCTCGGACTGCCGATGATGATGCAAACATGCAATTAAGTAGGGTTTTTATGAACAAATTTTTGCCTACAGAGATCACAAGACGCAATTGACAATAACGGTCAGGTATTATTTAAAACTACCATCATGCGGTGAAAAGTGTGAGGCGCAGAGACGCTGTTCTATTTGTATAAAGAACCTGTAAATTTAGAGACAGTAACTTTAAATGTTTCGTCACTTCATGACCAATAAGAAACTAGGAAATGAAAAAAACAAAAAAAAAATCTACACATGTGCGCTGATGGTGGACACTGTAACGCTGTCCGAAACGTTAACTAAATAAGGAGGAAGCACAACACAGCATTTTATCTCAAAAATCAATCACGGTAAGAACAGAAACTTTTAGATATTTTTTACTGCAAACTTTTAAATATTTTATTTATTCGTGTGGGCCATACGAAAAGGCTCGGGGGTCGTATGAAATGCGCTCGCGGGCCGCACATTGTGCATCTCTGGATGTGCGACTGTTTTATTTTTGTTCCCTCTTTATCAGTTTCATATTTTCAATAGGAGTGTTGTGATCTTATCTTCTCATAGATTAAAAAAAGTGTTTTTACCTTGCTGTTCTGCTCAGTGCAAAATTCCCCAATTTCTCTGGAAATAAAAATAAATAAACATTATGGATAATAAAAGATAACTTTTATTTGATTAATTAAGTAGGTACGTAAGTTAGGGGTTTTAACCTACGTACCTACTTACTCCTGCGTGATGAGACAGTGTTACCATTACACGACAAACTCTGGTAAAAACCAAGAAATAATATATCGTTTATAAGTACTAGCAAATTACTAATACAATATTCAGAGAGCGTTCCGTATTCATTTTGTATCGAATAGGGAAAGATGGGGTAAAACGCACAATGGATAATGTATTAATTGTGTAAAAAAAGCAAAACCACCAACCGGACTGAGCCGCCTGTATGGAATTCCTTTACTGACAATGGCAAACTAAAGCTCCGTAAAAAAACATATTTTATGCTGTGATTTCATGATAAATAACACTGAACCACAACTACGTCTACGGAAATGAACAACTGTTGGTCGCGTTCAAAGGTGCGAAGATGATTGTACCCCTTCACTTGGCAGCGCACTGAGTTCAAGTTCAGACAATTTAGATTTTTTTTTATTTAAAGTAAAACTAAAGTTTTCCCAGGAATTAATGATAACTCATTATACTTAAAATATATGTATATTTGCTCCCGTGTCTCGTTTTTTCACGAATTACACCCGCGGTGAAGGATGCAGTATTCGATGCAACTTTTCCCTCCCGGTCATATTTCTATTTCGTATTATTCGTATATTGTTTGAATGTCTGTCTTTGTCACACATGACCAATTTTTTAAGTAAGGGATTTACCGGAAATGTAAGCTTGTCCCATTTTGTGTAAATATTGTGAGACAATAACGTGTCTATGTTTGTAATGTCATTGTCAGAAGCCGACACTTTTTAGAGATTGGTGTGGCGAGTGTCTAGTTCCGTGACACCCTTCGGTTTTAAATGTAACATTTTTTAGTTTTATTCAAAATAACAGACCTTGGAAAGGTTCTCGTTTTGATGAGATTTCAGTCAATTTTCTGGAAATCCAGTCTCTGTGCGAGAAAACCGAAGTGAAGGAGGTGTATGTGTCTGTTCTACACATGTCGTCAGCGTCTACCACCGGTCCGACACTCACAATCCCATGCAGGAACCACCTGTCTTTAACTTGGAACGTTAGTCCTCCCCCGCTATCTCCTTGGCATAGGGCGGACCCTGAAAGTAAAAAAAAAGTACCATCAAATTCAATGGGGTTCACAAATCAGGGATTCTGTTAAAAATGTGTGGAAGATTTAAAGTTTATTTATCTCTTTCTGATAATCCTACTAAAAATGTGTAATTGTAATATTTTTATTAATTATGGCCAAATACTGCAAAATCATTAATGATTCAAACTCGCTCCGACGTCATAATGACACAGGCAACGCTATTGGCTGCTAAGACAACACGCATCGGACCCTACCAATTGAATGTTGCCCAGCGTGATGTCATCGACACTCACCGCACGAATATATCGTTATGGCAGCAAATCAAAAACGGCGTATTTAAATCGTTATGGAAAATTTATTAGCCATTAGCAACTATCGTAATTTTTTTTCAAATTTTTTTTCGATGGCAAAAAATTTGTGGATGGAAAGAAGTTTCTGAAGTATCAAACTTTTTGTTTTCTATTTATTACTTACCATTAAGGTATCCAGCGCAAAATTTGTCATAAGTCATATGAGCCTCAAAACGATGTTTTTTATATTCTTCTATGCAATCTTCATAGGAAATCAAGGGCAGGGACAGGAACATCAATTTTTCAGAAGGTTCTCCCGTCTCTGTCTTCCCCCAACCGGCTACCTAAGACAAAAAAAATGTTTGTAATGTCATTGTCGTTTTTTAACAAGATGTATTGCCGCAGCGGCACGTCCATCTGGAAGTACATTGAATGCAGAATTGTACATCGCCATTGCGTAGAAGCGTTGCAAATATCGCGAGTAGTGGTGGGCGAAGCGGCTCGGTTTAGTGAGCCGGATCACTAAATCAGCTCTCCCTAAAGACAATCCACATGAAAACTGGACGAAAAAAGTATCGTGTAAGAGCGTCTTAAGGACATCTTTAGAGGGCCAAGGGAGCGAGGGTGGGGGCATCGTACGGGGGGACGCCAACCGTCGTTCAATCGAGCCGGATCACCGAACCGGTACACTACAAAGAGCTGATTTAGTGATCGCGAGGTCATCGTTTTGCCTTCCCACCGGCCATCTGATGGTCCATCATGTAGAGCAAGCATGAGTGCCCCTCTGGCGTCGCTGGCACATAAGCGATTAAATCTTCTACACATTTTTAACGCTATCCTAACCCCTCGAATCCATTTTGTTCCCGATGAGGAACAAGTAATTAGATAGCAGTAAGTATTTTTGTTCATCTTGTTTCCGTTGGGTAAGGGAAGGGGTATCCAAATGGAACAAATATTTTCTACCTCTATTTAGTTATTTGTTCCCCAACGGGAACAAAAAGGAATTGAGAGGTTAAATTGTGAAAATATTACATATCATTTTGATGACAATGAATTTTTACTTGCAGTTGATGTAGGTATGAAAAGATATTACCTCTCCTCTGCCTGGCAAAGATGCCCCAAGATTCTCATCGTCAAGGTTCAAGCAAATTGGCATTACACCCTTTGACATGTAGAACGGGTCTGTCAACACCAGGAGAGCTATGTCACTTTCGTGCCTTAGTGCTTGTCCCCTGTAGCGCTCGTGAACATGGATTGTGCGTATCTGGAAGTTTAGTATGAGGAAGCAAATGATTGACATATTAATGATCGCTTGGTTGTTGGAGCAGACCAAAGCGTCAGGTTCCCAGTGTTCCCACCAGCAGCACCCGATCTAAATGTTATCGTTCATACTGAACAATAAAATTAGGCGCAACGTTTGAAGGTCGCTTTAAAGTGAAAGTAAGTAAAACTTTAACAAATTAATTAATAAAAATAAGTTTGTGTAAAATCACTGCATTTTATATGTAAATATGTACATGTTTCAGGAGCAAAGCTCCCCTCTTCAGGATAAACAATTTACCTACTAAAAATAATGACAAGTATGGACAAACAATAAGAAAATAAATCAAATTAAAAACACAAACAATAATTAAATACTTATATTTTATTTATTTATGAAAGAAGGTAAGTAATCAATTAAAATAGTTACGAAAATATAAATAAAATATTTGATAAAACTTTATTTTATTTGAAAATCAAAAATTATTAATATAAATAAAACAGCGAGGCGTAAAAAATAAAATTGTTGTAGCAATTATTATTAAAACGCAATTATATTATACTTATACAGGGTGGCGCAAAACTACCGTTATGGTTTGAATGTTTAATAACTTTTTAAATTTTTTTTATTTTTTTATTTTTATTTCAAAATTTTGTGAAGAAAACTTGGGGAATTTGAAATGGAACAAACACTACACAACAGAACAGCGATCAACAATTGTTGAATTTTATTTTTAAAATCAACGGTCAATTGTTTTGAGGCAGCGTGCTTATCGTCGTTTTTATAATGTGCGTACTGGACCTTCAGCACCAACAATAAACCGCCTGGTTGCAAATTTTCGACAACATGGTACAGTAAGACATCTTCCGTGTACCGTAAGACCGCGTACGGTCCACACGGAAGAAAATATCCAACGTGTTGTGGATGGTGTGCAGGACAGTCCAGAAACATCAACAAGAAGACGTTCGGCACACCTGGGACTATCGCGGAGGTCCGTTCAGAGGATTTTGGACACATTGCACATGTTCCCGTATAAGGTTCAGCTTGTGCAAGAATTGAAGCCGATAGACTACCAAGAACGACAAAAAGCAGAAGAAAATCGCGATTTCATTAACAATTTGATAATGAGCGATGAAGCCCATTTCCAATTGAATGGTTTCGTAAACAAGCAAAATTGCAGAATATGGGCTACTAGGAATCCAAAAACAGTTCATCAGCAACAATTACACCCACTTAAGTGTACTGTTTGGTGCGGTGTATCGTCTGAAAGTATCATTGGTCAATATTTCTTTGAAAATGCACATGGCGCCTCAGTTACGGGTAATGGTGCTGAATATGACAATGTTTTTAAGCCAGCTGTAGAAAAACATCCACAGTTGTGGTTCCAACAAGATGGAGCCACAGCCCACAGTGCGAGGGATACAATGGCTCTGTTACGGGACCTCTTTGGTGAACGCATTATTTCGCGCAGAAGTGATTTCATTTGGCCCAGACGTTCACCGGATTTAACAGCGCCAGACTGTTTTCTTTGGGGTTATTTGAACGAAAGGGTATACGTAAATAAGCCAGCGACCATACCACAGCTAAAACAAAACATTCGCATTGAAATTCAAGCCATAACACCGGAAGTTTTACGAAAAGTTATGCAAAATGTACTGGAAAGAGCACTAATGTGCGAAGCCCAAAATGGCCAGTACTTGCGGAATATAATTTTTTACTTAGGCCAAAAATATTCCCATTAATATACTGTATAACAAAAAATAATAGTAATTAACAATAAAAAAAAAGTTATTACACATTCAAACCATATCGGTATTTTTGCGCCACCTTGTAGTTATTAGTTGTTTCAAAGTGGTGGGCAGGGCACGTAATTATATTATAATTTAAATAAAAAATGTTTTTGTTTTATGGTAGTTAGTAGTTGTTTCAGAGTAGTGGGCAGGGCACGTAATTATATTATACTAATAGTTAGTAGTTGTTTCAGAGTGGTGGGCGGAGCACGTAATTATATTATACTAATAGTTAGTAGTTGTTTCAGAGTAGTGGGCAGGGCACGTAATTATATTATACTAATAGTTAGTAGTTGTTTCAGAGTGGTGGGCGGGGCACGTAATTATATTATACGAATAGTTAGTAGTTGTTTCAGAGTGGTG
>JAHDVE020007701.1:0-28133 GCA_022606495.2 Halesus radiatus
TATTTGTTCACGCAATTTTCTGAATAATATTTTTTGTGAAGATGTCGTCGGTAAGGCAATTATAATTGAAATTTACTAAGGCAGTTATATTGGGTGTCTGTGATATCATTCTCGTATTTCTCGACACATTTCTTGAAGCACACTGTATCCCAACTGTTTTTAACCTAATTGACCAGATTGCTTTCCGTATATCCAACCGGACCGACTCCTCTCTATTCATAATAATGTATTTATGATTTCTTTTATATATAGGTCTTTGAAATTATTAATTAATGATTATAATGAAAATAACTACCCACCTTTGTAGATATAATTAGTCATAATTAAGAACCGAGCTTACAATTCAAAAACTATAAAATGGTTATCTCTTGTAAATAACAGCAAAATATAAGACACTACACCCCCATAAATATAGGTAAAACCATTATTAATTGTTTTTTAAATTAAAATGGAAATATTTCGAATTTTTCAATCTATTAATTAAATAAAAGGAAATATAATTTGCATCAGATAATAATAAATAGAATAAAAATATATTTTTTTAAAAAAGTAATCCTATTTAAGATTATGTACAATGTATCATCGCGATGCTTCTTCAAATATTATTTTTGTTACCTTTTGTACCCGGAGAAGTTTTGTAATTCGAATGACGGGCGTGCGCAATATATGCTTCAGTTATTCTACGCCCTTTTTATGCGGTTACAGCATTTAAACGCTAATTTATATGGATTTAAGCAGTGGGACTTAGTTACTGTGAATTCAACAATTTACCCTTTGCCCATTTCCCCTTGAGTACTTTTCCTTCAGGTAGAGTCATTTCTCCATATCCGTGGCGATAATCATTGTAAAAGTTGCCTTCATACCGCGAATTGTTCGACCAACTATATACTCCTTTACCGTGTTTCTTGTCATTTTTATATTCACCTTAATAAGAATCTCCGTTTTCGATACACCATTTGCCTTGTCCTTATCGTTTTCCTCGCAAAAAATTTCCTTTATATATGCTACCGTTGTCCCAATAATATTAACCATAGCCGTCAGCCTCGGATTTTTGATATTAGCCAATATAGAAATCTCCATTGAGGAAAAATTCAAAACCGATCCCACTTTTGTCTATTTGACTGTCTAATTTTCCAAAGAATAAGTCCCCTTGTTTTGATGCGGATCGATGGAGACTGCAGTCGAAGGTGGTTATGGTGAGGCCTTGGGACTGGGAAAATTATAGTCCATTAGACATCCAGTTACCTTCGCGAAAGCAACCATATTTTACAGAGTAATTCTAAACATTATACATGATTCCCTTGTCGTCATCAAAGTGACCTTTCTTATACTTTCCTATATAAATTACACTGTTTCGATATTAAATTCCTTCCTTCTTGAAATCCTCTGCGAATTAACCTTAAAATATCGAACCTCCCTAGAAATAAATGAGAATACCACGACCTGATTTTTTGCTCTGGAAGTCTAGTTGGCCGAAATATATGCAATTTTTATATTTTTTAAGGGAGAGAATATCATCGCTTCTAGTTTGCAAATTAAATCCTTTGGTTAAAGGTTTATAATCAACGAAATAGTTTTTTATTCTTTCGACTGAATCATTCACTCCAAGGGTTTCGTCCTGAGTCGCGGAATGTTTTGGAATATTAATAATACTGGTAATGTATGAGTGCAGGATGTGATTGATTTATTAGAATGAAGAATCTGGTTCAATTTGAAAAGGATAACACTTAAGTATAAGTAGTAATCGTTTGGAACACGATCTTAATTATTCAAACTATTCGGAAAATTTATTGTTAAACTAAGGCAATTTGGATATACGGTCCAGCAATATTCCTTTCTTTGGTTGAGAAGAAGAGATCTGATTATTTTTAGATCTATTTTCAATCTTGGACTCCCCCGTAAATTATACGCTGGTGTGCTCAGGTTTGGTGTTGGAGGCTTCAGAACTGTGACTTGCATTCTTCCTAGGCACTACATCATAGCTGGTTTGGAGCGTTTTAAATCTATTAAACACCTTATTACGACTCTAATATTGGTCAACGTTCTACATCGGAGGGGCAAGCGTCTTCAAATCAATGTCAAAAGACTTCAACTTGTTATAGCGGGAATATTTGACATTCTGGTTAACTATAGCAGGTGATTTTGTTTTCGCTAATTAAATTCTTTTTCTATCACTGCTTCCACTTTCTAGGATGAGATTTCTGGCAGGAATTGAGTTATTTTTGAAGGGATAGTTGGGAGTTTATTTGATGGTCACTGATTGTCTGATAGGCTTCGAGTGATATGTTTTGATGTAATTGATTTTCGGAAGGTAGTTGCTAGTTTATTAATCCGAGTCGTTGTGGATGTTCGATGCTGTTTCGTCCAATGATTGTTTTTTGGAGGGAATAACGAGTTGATGGTGCATAGCAATTTTTAAGCTGAACCAATATTTTTATTACTATAAAATCTCTCAAAGCATAATTGAAAAAAAAGACTCATTATTAAAAATACCATCTCATTATAATTTAAACACATCAAAAAAGCGAGTTTCATTAATTTAGTATATAGTTTGATTTTTTTATTGAAACTCTACTATTTTATTCATTAATATTTTATAGATATATAGATACATATTTATTTTTTTAAGCTTAACGATAAAATTATTTAATTAACTGTTGGAATTATCTTATTATATTTTAGTCGTAAAAAAATAAAAATAAAAATCCCACAAATCTTGCCTCGAAATAACCAGTCATTATGGAACCTCATAGAAGAAGCACTCACGATGATTTGAGCCCATTTCAGTCCAAGGCAACAAAGTTAAATAATAACGGCAAAGTCGATGAGCCAGATAATCATTTCAAAAAACATCATACTTATAGAAAGATAAAAAAGGTGGGGCAAGGCAATTTCGGCACTGCCTTTCTCGCTCAAGAAGAGCACGACCGCAAATACTATATCATAAAGGTAAAACAAAAAATAGTACAAGAATTGTCATGATAATTTTGTTGTTTAATACAGGTAATAAGGAATGAAGGCTCCCAATAAAATAAATAACAAATTATGAAAGAAATAAAAGTGATGAAAAAGTTGAGGCACCATTATGTGATTGGATACAAATAGAGCTTTCTAGATAAAAATAAGAACATTTGTATAGTGATGGAATACGCGGAATAAGGGGATTTGGCTTCCAAAATCGGTGAATACAGAAAATCAGACAAATTCATAGAGTAAAATTCATTTAGTTTTATCATTTATTCGAACCAAATTATCTGTTGTTTAGTGAGGAACAAGTCCTCGAGTGGTTTATTCAAATTTGTATAGGCTTAAAATACATTCACTCTGAGAAGGTGGTGCATCGGGATCTAAAACCAGAAAACATATTCATATCTAAGCTCAAAGAATGTAAGATTGGGGATTTCGGGATCGCATTTGTTATGGACCAAACATTCGATTTGGCGAAGACCAAGATCGGCACGCCTTATTGTATGGCTCCAGAAATATGGGAAAACAATAAGTATAACCAGAAAAGTGATATGTTTAGCTTGGGTTGCATACTTTACTAATTGTGCACTTTGAAACAACCGTTTCGACCAGCGAATAACTCAAGTAAGTCTTACCTTTGCAACATTATCACATATAACCAACCATCTGAATTATAATTTAATTAACCAAGTTTAGATCCAGCTTCTATAATTGTTCGGATCACTTAAGGCAAGTATGACCCAATAAAAGGCCACTACTCAAATTAAATTAAAGAACTTGTAAAAGAGTTGTTAAATCGAGAACCACAACTAAGACCTTCAGTCAATAAAGTTCTTGAAAAGGAATTTATTAAAAAAAGAATCACACCTATTCTCTCAACAACAATTACAAAATATGAGTGCACTCTACAAAATAATAAATAGAATAGCGATAGTCAAGCCTTGCTCCTGAGTAATGGCATTTTTAAACGAAGTCAGCAAAGCAGTGTAAATCTCAGCAGCAAACGATCTCTTTCAAGTAGTATCAAATAAGGTCAACAGTCAGGTGCAGTCTTAGTTTTCAACGAAAAATAGCGAACCTCGAAAATATAAAGCGAATTATTGGAATATAAGCAGAATTATCCGATTGTATTAGACGAGAACAGAAGGTTGAAAGATTAATTAACCTTGTAGAAAAATTAAAAAGAATAACTTGTTAACAGAGTCCAAAGAAAAATCTAGGAAATCAATAAAATGATAGTGACATATGGCGATAAAGTACCAAAAGAGTTAAGGCTCTACCTATAGAAACATCTAGACTGTATTTTATGATAAAAAATATCATCCATATTGTTTTTAATTGGTTCTAAAGATTTCGTTTACTTAAAGCTTTAGCGTACTTGATAGAAATCGTATTTATGTAAAAATATATTAACAGTTTATTTGCACACAAGTGCTGTCCTTTGAAAAAGCATATGTTATTGTTTATTACTATGAATTTGTAAAACCTATGTTTAATCTACAAAAAAATCAAAAAAAATATATTTAGGAAAATATTATTAAGGTCGATATTTTTAAAAATATCTTTTTGATGAAATACTTATTTTATTTCTTTCTAAAATATATGATCTATAATTAGAAAACAAATCTTTATCATTTTCCTGTCTCAAAATGCCTTTATGCCCAGTCAAAAATAAGATCGTGCGCATTCTCTGTTTGTCTGAACAAATCTGCGAATAGGCGCTTGAGCCAAACGTAGTCCGGCTATTATTCAAACTCGAGAGATTTTACGTAGTTTAAATATTAAACAAATTGATCTAAATGCATATTTTAAAAAAATTAAATCATATTGGGAATATTAAAAAAGTTATAGTGGATTTATTAATTACTTGGCAAGCCTTCGCATAGGAGCTCAACTGGGACAGATACTTTCTTATCCTTAATCAACACCCCTCGCTTGTCTGGGTCGGATGAAATGATATCGATCCAGGGGAGGTATCCTTTTAGAAAGTAGACGAGCATGTAACCGAGCGATTCTAAATCATCACGTCTCGACTGGGAAACTCCCAAGTGAGCATGTATACTTTTGAAAGTATCGTCACATTTAGCAGAGTTGAGAAGGTTGGTCTGTTCTCTCATCCTGAAATGTATACCTTCTTGGTCCACATATCTTTCAACCATTTCGAAGTCAATCATATAGACCTTATCTGCTTTTTATCCCAGTCCTATTAAAAAGTTTTAAGGCCTTATGTCCCTGAACACAAATGTTTTGCTATGGAGGTAGCTCAGTCTATCCAACAGTTGGTCGGCCAGCATCAGAACTGTTTTAAGGCTGAATCGTTCTTAGCAGTATCGAAAAAGATGTGAGAGGGAGGGTCCCAGAATGTCAGTGACTATGACATCATATCCGTTTTATCTGCCGAACCAGTAGAGCTTTGCCATTCCTACGCCACCCGATAGTATTTTATAAACTTTGGCTTCGTGTTCTATGTTGGTGGAGGCCTGTTTCGCGATCTTAATGGCTACTTATTTATCATCGTTGGAGATGTCGATGCCAAGGTAGATAGTGGCAGTGTGAGAAACCCCTACAACGTGTCGAGTTTGGTAGATTTTATTAAATGTCAGTTACAGTTTCTCCATTGATATATCTCGATATTCGTTTGAGTATAAAAAAATAATTAGATTAATAATTTATAGAAGTTAAGAATATTTCTTATTTTTTTATTGATTATACATAATATTTTTCCCCTAATATAAACAAATTAAGTAATTCATAATTCACATATATATATAATGGATAATGATATAAATTTTGAAAAAATGAATAATTTTATCATTATTATAAATTATTCAATGATAATTATAGATATGTCTCATTTATTAAGAAGTTACCGAATCACATTCGGGTTTTTCCTCTGCACAGGGATCGGATTGGTTATCGGGTTATAAGTCGAACGGTCCACAGGACTTGCTTCTCTTGCACTCATCCTCTGCGCTCGATCCTGCATCTCCTTTTGCTTGATCTGCATTTCGAGTCCCTCTCTGTAGTCGCTCCTCTCCAGCTTCCTCAAGTAGTCTCGGTAGTTATGAGCATCATCGAAATCTAGATACTGCTTGTCATATCTCGGAGTCTGGCTGCTCTTCAATTGTTTTTGCAGCTCTAGTTCGAGGGAATCTTGCATGTTGATAGACAATCGTTTGTTTTCGACTTCGTTGAAGTGTTTGTAATACTTCCTTTGCTGCTCCTCCAACTATTTCTCTTTTCTGTTTCTTTCCTGCATCAGGGCCATGTCGTGCTTCTCGATATCCCTTCTTCGGTTAAGCTCGGCAGCTAGTTTATTATTTTTCTCCTGAATCTGCCTTTCTGTCTCCTTACGAAGCTACGATCTATATAGATATTAAAAAAATATAAATTCAATCCAAAATTGTAACTATTTATAATTATTTCAAAACTATTTGTTATTAAGTCATTACATTTTTTGTTTTTAGACCATTCTCTGGTTGATTTCTTGGTCTTTGATCATCTCGGACATCCTGCGTCCCTCTTCCAACTTTCTCTCTTTCTCCTACAGCTCCTTGCGCTTCTTCTCTGCGATGAGTGCTTCGTAGTCGTTCATGAGCGCCGCCCTCTCATGGCGTTTTTAATAGATCATGTGTTCCCTTTCATACCGCTGCATTTCGGCATTGGTTAAGTTCTACTAGTATTCACGCTTTTTCACTAGTACTTCTAATTATTTTTAATTGACCTTTTTGATCTTTGCCTTTTCGTATTGATTTCTTTTGCAAGTAGAAGATATTCATTGTGTGTTTTATTTATTTATTGTAGATATAAGCGTGTGTTACATGAGGAGTTTCTCTTGGAGTTGCTTGATTAGTCTGTTGTTCTCTAGAATAGATAGTTCCGACATATTCACCCTGATAATTGGTCGTGAAATTTGCAGGTATCAAAGTTATTTATAATTATATAATGTATTATTAGCTTTATATAGTTTTTTTTTTATTCGTATGTGTTTTTTTTCGCCAATATTTATAATATGGCATAAAAAAATACTTTGCAATTATTAAATTAAATTAAAAACCTTATTATTTGGTTTATTCATACAATATATACATACTACTTCAGTAATATGGTTGAATTTAATAAGCTGCTATTTAAACTATGCATGCAGCCAAAAAATTTGAACAATATATATAGCTTTAACATTCATATAGATTCATATATTGAAAATAGATACCGTCCATTAGAATATCCACTCGCTGCTTTCTTCAAATTATCGTAAAATAATTGTTGAATCATTATATGAAGCGATGTATCCTTGAAACCAAATTTTGGAAAAATGTCTAAGTCATTCTTCGATCGTGCATTTGCAAGTTGGGCAACAGTTGCTTTTCTACAACCACTTTTGCGCACAGTCTGGGTGAAATGTGTGGATACACGGAAAACTGACTACCTGCTGGTCAACCTCCAACTATTCCATGCAAATTGCACATTATTCATGCGCATCTTATTCAGGGTTTGGCTTTTTATACTTTCTGCTCGGCAAAATTGTATCAACTGGAACTCCTTCTTCTAGTATTCCTCTCTCAGATGCTGAGCTTCCACGCAAATTCAGACCTTCGAGAAGTCTGAGAGCCCTAAACACTCTTTATCTCTACCTTTGAAGGTCAGCGCCATGCCTATTTAAAATTATTGAGACGAACAGAATGATGATCCATTTTTTGTAAAGATAGTTTAAAAATAAGCTTATTGAATTTTGTATTTTACAGGTCTGATGATTATCCGATTCTGATTTCTTGTAGTTGCTACATGATTTGAAAAAACTATCCAAGGGATTGGAATTGAACTGCTGTCACGGAGCGATTTTATCGAGGTTGGTTTTGAGAAATGACTGAAATTCTAACAACTCCATTATCACTATTAGTACCTCGTATTTGTTGAGGTCTTTCGGCACGGTGTCTCTATGCTTTCATACAATTTCCCATATTCTTTTTGCCAGTAAAATATGATTTTATTTTATTTTCATCAGATATATAATACTAGATAAATAAATATATTTTTTTTTTTTTTTTAAAAATTCTTACTAACCCAGTAAAAAATTAAAAAAGGAAAAAAATAATGTTATCAATGTTTCTTTCTTGCCTTATCATCTGATAGCTTCACCAGGAACTCCCACATATTCGAATTGTTTGGATAACCATTTACTTTGAAATTTGATACCTCGGAACGTGCAGCTTGACAGGGAAAGATTGAATCAATCGTCAACTTAAAGGCATCATCTACAACATACAAATATATTATATTATAAGATTTGTTTATCTATTGATTTCTTTATACCTAACATTCTGGGGATTAACATCGCAAGTAAAGGACTTGATTATTAAATGCATGGATTTGTGTTAACCTCAATTAGCCAGGGCCGAAGGTCATGGTCAAGGATAAAATCATAGCCGAAGATTTAGAAGGTATATTTTCTATGAAAAGGGTCCAGCTTTCTCTCAACAGCTTTGAGGGATAGTTTGACGTACTCTTTCATAAGTTACTAAACTGTTCCGAACCCTTGAACTGCCTTATTCTCGCCCTTGGCATTGTCTTTCAAATATTTTCTGAACCAGTCAAATGACAATTGGTTTCCTTCACAGAAGCTATTATAATCATTCGAATGTTTTTGAATCGCATTGTTTGTTAAATGCATGAACTGGTTGGCCACGTTGTTAGCATCTAAATTATAGGCCTCTGAACTCAACCTTATATATCCTTACTTGAAGAAGTAACAGTTCAGATCTTGGGTTACAAGCACCCATACTCTCAAGTCGAATTTACGATTGTTTATCAGGTAAGGACTTTAGAGATACTTCTGAATAATGAATGCGTTGGTTTTTATTATGCAGGGTACATTCGGAAGCATCCGAATGTAGGAGTTCGGATCAACACGTTCAGAAGGAGGCTAGGAATGATTGGCACTCGGGATCGCAACGCTTTTGCGGTATTTTGAGTTTTGAGGTGGTGGTGGGGGAATGTTCTTTAAAGTTGACCTGAGACATGGTTATCTTTCCTCGACGATTGTATCCACCCTTTTTGGTCGTTGTTATGGATCGCTGGCGTCGATCTCCTTCTTACTTGATAGTAGCTTTTCTTCGTAGCCAGAAACATTTTCAGAAATTATTTTTTCGAGGGAGGCTAAGGAACTGAAGACCTGGATCCCTCGTCCTCGGTTAAGAAAAGTAGGTTTAAGAATCCAGAGATACGTGGATGACTTATTCCCTAGAAACACGTCCCTCATGGTATACTTAGAAGGATAGATCTTCTTCTAGTTGACTGAGCTGAAATAATAGCGTAATTTGCGCCTGTATTCGGAGAGGAGTTTTTTGTTGTCTTCCTCATTCTTATTTTTGGCTTCAGGCCAGTACTGGAAATAGTAGTCGAGGAAAATATTGACCATCAAGGCTGAACAGTCATCATTAGCGTTGAGAACGAATGTCGGAGGAATATACTGTAATATATCGAGTTTTCCTTTCTGAGTAGCACAAAATATAATTAAATAAGGATATATATTTGTTAACGGAGTAAAAATTTAGAATATTTTTTATACAATGCAATATGCTTCGAGGTTTCTGCACAGTTACTATTTGTTGGTGAGGCAATTATGGTTTTCGAAGTGATTGACCACCTCTTTATAAGACGAGTGTTCAAGGAGTCGATCGTATTTATATCCTCTCTGGTTCTGTTGCCATTTGAAATTGACGAACATAGAACTACTTTCTTTGGTTTCGACCCAATCTTTCCTGGTTTGCATGATGGTGCGGATCAACTCGCAGTTATTGCCTTTGCCTACATAATACTATTATCAATTTTTAATGTCCGTTTGATTTCGAAAAACAATTGAAGAATTTTTTTTATTAATATAACATCCCGAAATGAGGTGTATTCAATGAAATAATAGAAGTTATAGTTACAGTATAACAGTTCTTGGTAACCATATTGTAGTAATCGAGCTTGGCCTCATCATTTTTCTTCAGAATCACACTTGGCAATCTCAGATTCGTTGATGTATTGCTGGAATCCTTTTTGTTAACAGAGGACGAACTGCGTTTCTGCGTTTCGCCGTTGGTGTATTTTTTGGGCTCGATGACTTTGATGATGCTCTTTTGGTTAAATGGAGGACGGGAAGATGGTGATTTATTCTGACTTGGTGGTTGTATAGTTTTTTATTATCGAAAATTATAACTGTTGGACGCAAGGTTCTATTATGAGGTTTGTCCGATTTCCATTTTTTTTAAATCACAATCTCTACTTAATAATTTTGATGTGTTATTTATATGTATTTCAATTTTTCATTTTATTATTTTATTAATATTATTTAGTTATTGTATTAGTCAGAAAAGGTATATGTCTACAAAGTAGTACTGGATGTTAATAATACACATACACATATCCTCTTCCATTAACAAATAGAAACACCATATAAGTATATATCATTTATCTAGAATATATTGGCGTATCCACTCAAATCAGCGTTCGAGAAAATCGATAAGTTGGTTTATTCTCTGCAGGTTACTGGATAGGATTTGAAAATATTATTTGCTGCCCTTCTTTGGTGGTGCTAGATTGATTTTGTTATTGCTTGTGTTGGAATCGCCGAGAAGGTCTATACCTTATTCGGTTGATATTACTTATTATTTCTAGCAATGCTTCATTTCCAGCATGCCGTCTATTTATTGAGCTATCTTTTTAGCCACTTATTTTTTCAGTTCATTCGCAACACGCACTTCTTCTTTGGCTGCGTTGAGAGCTGTCTGGTATGGAGAGGTGAGTAACGAATGCACGCCTCTTTTCTAAACGGGTGATCCAGTATAAAATGAGGTTGCAAATATAGGTCGGTTCATTAAACTTGATTGCGTTTTTTATAAATATTTTTAAATCCGAAATATTAATAAATTCAAATTATTTATTAGAAATCACTTCAAGACTCTATTCTTCAAATGATTGTATTTTTTAGATAAATGAGAATTCATAATTTAACATAAAGCTTACTGAACTATATAAGAATTTGAAATAACATTTAAAAAAGTGCATAAACTTCAATAAAATGAGAAAAATTTACTCCTAAGCTAAGAATTTCAAGATTTCAATTCGTATAGCGATAAAGAAAATAAGGTTAAGATAGAATTGGAGTCAAAGCAGACAGCTGAAATTAGAATAAGCGGAAAGCTCTTTGACCTCTGCCAATACTACATAAAGACTATTGGGACTCAAGGAACTCGCTCCTTGACCCAACACTCTTACGATCTCGGATCCTTTCATCAGAATCTAAAAAATGTTCGACAATAATGATGGTTCCTGGGTTCGCTTAATGATTTGAGGAACAGCACACAACAGTACATCATGATTGCCAAGCTCGTAACCTGTTGTGGTCATGACCTGTCGCTTGTCGTTTTCAGATCTGAGACTGTTTCTGCTTATCTCGACTCGCTGGGGATATTTATATTCTTCATACTATTTGAGACAGTAGTTAACCGAGTTCAACCCGCTGAAAGGTACCAACTGAGATTAAAGCATTCCGCTTTTCTATAAAGGCATATTAATTTCAGAGAGAACTCTTGCTGTTGAAATATCTTGGGCGAGAGATGCATTGTTTACAATGGGAATGCTCGAGTTTTATGACCCTCCTAATGCCGCAATCATGATGACAGACACTATCAATAGGATTGACATTTGAGAAATTCTTCCCCCTTCTACTATTCTTTGATACCGCATATCATCATCGCTATCCACGTCAATTGAATGTTTGTAATATTGACTGCTATTTTCATCGTTCTCGATTTAGAAATATTGGGAAACACCTTCCTGGTTGAGCGGTAATGAGAACTCTGATGCGACTGGAAACATTAATTATTTACAATTCTGACATATTCGAGTTGACTTAAATTCATCAAGTTATTTGACTAACCTTGAATTTTAATGAAGAAGTTGTTGATTTACGATCTCTATGCGCTCGATGTAGGTTTTCTTGATGTCCCGAGACCGTTGCGCCGATTATCTATTTTTTATCTTCTGAAGTTCTGCTCTCTGCTATTTCGTTGTTTTAAGGTTATCCAGCTCTTCTCTAGAAGAGTGAGACTCCGCTGAGATTTTGTTTTTGCGGATGATAATATTTTTCCGGATTCTCTCCTTTTTGGAGTGCGATAAGTTACTGGTAGTAGCTTCCCGACTTTAGAAAGAGGAATTTAGGGTCAAAACTTATTTCATTTTTTTTTTAAATATGGTTCCTATTAAAATTGATAAGACTGATTATTTAAAATATATATATAAATATGTATGTATGTATGTATGTATAACAGTGAAACCCACTGCTATATAAATATGTATAATTACGGTTTTCAATAGGAATATAGCTAATATTATTTTTATGGAAGAGGCATTATTTTGACTTGAATAGATTGAATTGCTCAAGTTTATAGGTATTATATTCAGGCTTTTTGGAGGGGAAATAGAGAGAAAAGAATTTGGAAATGATGACTAATTTATTTCGATTAGCAGGATTTGTAAAATATTGTGATGTGGAGCTTTAGTGTGATCACACGTATTTAATCATTATTATTATTATATCCAATCGGAACGATGTTAAAGAGAGTTTCTGTGAAAAATAACATTTTATTTTACTAATTAAATTCGTAACTATCTTCATGTTTTTTTTTTTCCATATATTCGTCGATTCAGCATTTATGTAGCTTAAAAATGAACTACCACAAATAAAATAGCAATTGAAACTCCTTTAAAACACACAGAAAGCAAGGAATAGATAAACATCATGAGCCATCGGAATATATGCCTAAAGCAAATATGGATCAAACTTATTAACATCATGGTTTCCATTTAGTAAATAAAAAATATCGAGAACCCAATCTGTTTCAAATATTTTCCTAATGAGCCACTCCTATATAGTTAAATAGTCAGAGGAAACTTACATTCTCCACACTTCAACATCATAACCGGCAAACTAAGGGGAAAAGTCCAGGTTTTCCTGAGAGCCTCGCCTGATTCAACAAGAACTCTTTTTATTGAAATAAAGCATGATAAGTATATTTTTTGTAATAAAATTTTATTGCTTGCAATTTGATTCAAATTTATTTTTTATCAAAAGTCAAAGATTTTTTCATAACCCACTCCATTTGTTATAAAATTTATCAATCATTTTTTTTTTTACGTAAATGGTTCGAAATAGATTCAGTAATTATTTATTTTATTTAAGTTTTTAAAAACCATGTGAGTCACAAAATATCATTCTGGCTTTAATATTTGTACTTGGAAAGAAGTATTTGTGTTGTTTGGAATATCTATTTTCGAAGCATTCAATTGTTAACCTTGTTTAGATATCTTTATTGGTACAAGTATAGTGTATAATTCTTATAATGTATTATATATATCACGGATTCTAGGAAAAAAACAATAATATTAGGATATCTCTATCATATAATATATTTATATCTATATTTAAAGCTATGTTTCTATTGTTTATATTAAATTTACCAATGACTTAAAATATTGTTGACATAGTTTCTCTTTTAAGTTGCATAAATCATAATATAGAAACCAAAAAATAGAGAAACACTCTTAAAAATGTAGGTGAAAATAACCCGACTGTTTTCCATATTCCAATTTGTCAATCCTCGACAAAGCAACCCTTATTTGTTTCAGCATCAGCTGAAGATAAGAATAACATTAATAAATAAAATTTAAATCAATAAAAAAAACTAAGGGAAAGTAAAGTGTTATTAATTGTTAATAAAATAAAACATAAATAAACGATCTAATAGTAGAATAGGCTGTTTAAAATATATCTCTATATTTCTCTATATTTTGAATTGTAATAGTGTTTTTTATTAAACATTTATATTTCGTCTTAAAAAATAGTTAGAAAAGGTTCGAAAAATCAAATCAAATATATTTTACATTAATTTTAATAATCGCTACTAAATCATTCCTCATATATCTTTAAAAAATACACTAGGTATATTATTATTATTTGGAATTATATTTATAAAATTTGTTGATTTTCCATTTTAAAAAATAGTGGTGAGTATGGGCCGTCTGACCAAGTTCAAACCATCAAAAAACCCCAAGTCTATTCGATGGTCAAGTGCAATACCAACAACTTTAATAAAAGTTATTTGTTTAAATTTTAACTGAATCAGCCCACAAACATTAATTTTCCTCAAAATATAATGAAATAAATCTAATACATGCATACATACTTTTTTATTTTTAAAATTATATTAAATAATTATTTAATAATCTTTTTTTCCTATTTGGGACTGAGTGGCGTTGGAGAGTAGGTAAGGATTTAAATACATATTATTGATTTTGTGGGCAACATACAAAATAGAATGTATTAAAAGCAATAAAAATAATTATTTTAATAACTAATAATTAATAAATAAATTATTACACTACCATACTTTAAAAAAAAATCATAGACATTTAATCTATTTTAAACTATAGATAAAAATGGATGGTTGAATGGATTGAATACTCATTTTAAGCCTAATCTTTATAGTTTGACATCATCAGCCCACAGAAAAAGAAGGAACAAAACCTATAGTCCTTAAACCTATTTCTCCAATCACTTAACGGTAGGACTTATTCAACTTCTGGAAATCATCTACTAAGCTCATTGAACTGGCAACCTTACCCGAGATTTGCTTCCGACATTACATTTGCAGAGTTGGGAATGGATAATTTTAGCAGGATATATCTTAAAGTTGTCATCACTTGTGCCAAAATTGCTTGCGAGATCATCACTGAAGTCAGCATCAACATTCATTTAAGGATCTTGACTTGTCAATCTTACTTTTTGAGCAATGGAAAGCCTCTATCCATCGGATCCAAAGCGAGAAGATTGTAGGCACTGACTTTTTTTGCTAACAATCCTATTCAATCGAGGTTCGGAGAATTTGTGATTGACCAATATTCGGGCATCATTGAATTAAAGTCAAAGATGGTACTGCCACCCAAAATCCTTAATGACCTTATTGTTAAGGGGGAACACTGTTTGCGCATGATGCTTGACACTATCAGCTTAGTACCTCAAACCACCGAACGGTATTTTCCACGAATCATTGAATTTTTACTCAACCCCTCGAATTCTCGTGCTGAGTTGTCTACGACTTCAAATCATAGTATCCTGAGTATAGCCTCTCTGTCAACTACGTTTTCTCATATCAACAACCCTACAATTTTGGGAACTGGTAGCCACTTTTGTTGCAGCATAGCTAACTGCTAAAATGTACTTTACAATCAAAAAGCACTTGAACACCTCTACTCCCGCTACAAAAAATATACAGAGGATGCACGGATTTTGTCATCAAGGATCACGGTTGTCGATGATCTATTGGCTAATTTTGGATATTAAAAATTAGATAAATTTCAAGATCAAACTGTGCTTTCAAGAAAGAAAACCAATGAGCTGCATTTTGAGCTGATTTTACGTCAGGTTGAATTGGTTCTCGTGCACCCTCGTGACTATTACCAGCCAACTCCTCCGTCGAGGCCGAGAGTGTATTGCGAAATTTCTCTAGATGACTTTCATAACCAAAGGAGGGAGTTGATGTGTGGGTCGAAGTTTCATTTTACAGAAGCTATTGTGTCATCAATTGTGTTAAATTTTGTCCCGAGCAAACCTCCATTCAGCAAGGCATCGGAAATATTAAAACAAAGAATAGTATTTAGAACGTCAAAGGACAAGAGCACGAGGGATCGGATTGCTTAAAAAGCAAAACTAAATTTAATACGAAACTGTCCCCCCATGTATAATATCCCTTACTACTTCAGTAGACATAAAGGCTTTAAAGAGAGTCTTATTATGCAATATATGAAAACGATTACGATGGATAACTATTTGTTTAAGAATAGTCAGACGATGTCATTGCGCACCAAACTCCTCCTCATGTCGAAACTGACCAAAGCACTGAGGTTTCTCAGAGACTATCGTGTAGTTCATATGGATTTGAAGCTTACAAACATCTTTGTAGGTGAAGGCATTGGTGTGAAGCTTCCTGATTTCGGAAAATAATCCCAACCCGATTCTGGAGTAACTCTGACTTACTGTAGCCCAGAGGTCAGGAGAGATTGCAAATCTGACTATTGCGAAAAGCAAGATGTTTTTAATATTGGTATAATTCTCCTGGAAATCATTTTCTCCGGATCTGTTAATGCTAATGAAACATCCATTATGCTACCCGAAAGTGCTGTTAGTGGCGGAAGGAGTGCGGAGCTGATGCTTATCTTAGGTTCATTAGTTCAAAAATGCCTCGATTAAGACCCTGACAAAAGACCCTACTTAGATTGGATTCAGATAATATTGTGTACATTAATCAATTATACGATTTCTCTCGAGCGATCTCGAATCTGAAAAATTCATACGATGACCCACACTTTTTCATATTTATTTTATTTTAATTAACATTTTATTTCCTCTTTATTTTTCCTATAAAAAATGTAATGTGGTTGAGTTGTATAAAATACACACTAAAAAATATTAAATATTATTCTGTAGTATTTTTAAATTAAAGTCTAAAAAAAAAATAATTAATTTAATATACACTTGTATAACATGACTCGGATGGAGAGAGACCTGGAACGGAGAATTGACAAATAGCGATAGCAGATCATTCTTGAAAATGAGGAAGCTGTGGCGTGGCGCAAGGACCAAAGTGGTACTAACGTACACCTGGTTCGCTCCATCCTCCTCATCATAGATAACACACGCTTTATGGATTTCAAGGATTTTAAGCCCTCGCGCATCGCCCTCACCCTCGAATATCTCACAGCCTTTGTACATAAAGCTTTTGACATCAACCCAATTTCATACGTCGGCGTGGCAGCGTTGGAGGATCAAGTTTGTAAAGCACTGCTGAGTCCGACTATTAGCCTTGCCCAAGTTCTCTCCTCCCTTGAGACGATTAAGGTTCTACCGCCTACTGCACGTCTTTCTCTTGAAAGTTGTATCCGAACCTCACTCCGCATGTTCGAAGAAGTGCCATTGCATGCATCAAAATAAATCCTCTTTATCCAGTCTTCACCCTCAACAAATGATACGGAAGATGTTTTTGGCGCAATCGCAGACGTCGTGAAAGCAGGAATTCTGGTCAATGTTGTGAGTTTGACGGGCACAACATTCGTATTTAAGAAGCTGGCAGAGTCTAGTGGAGGACGTTGTCGATCGGTGACAGAACCAAGGCACTATTTTAACACACTATCGAAACTCGCACATCCTCCCATCTTTGAAGCCGATAAAGTAGAAGCTCGCCTATTTCGCATTAGTTTCTTTAAAAAAGAGACAAAGGAACAGCCCGCGCTGTGTTTTTGTCACTTAGAGGAGCGACTAGAGGTGTTTGTATGTTCAGTCTGCCACGCTGTGCTGTGCAAAGTGCCGATGGTGTGCGTGGTTTGCAGGTCACAAATAATCTTGCCGGGAGACCTATCGCGACATCTGGAGAGATCTGCCTTATGAAACTCAAAATACGGAATCCAATCTGATTATTGACCTAACTACTCCTTATCGAACAAATTTATTATAATTCATATACTTAATTCTTTCATAAATGTATGTGTTGTGTTTTTTTGTTTTGTTTAAGAATCGGCAACGAATTACTATATACTCATGGAATGAGAAATGGAATGATAAATGTAAATGAAGCATTCCAAGCTTATTCAGCGAAACAAAAATAATATTTGGTAAAAAATGTTATTAATTTCGGAAAACGAGAAATATATTAATTTCATATTTATCAATTCAATTGAATATAAGTTTAGAAACATAAAAAATTGTATCCAATATTTCTTATATATCTTTGCTATCAGACCAATGAATAAAAATACCTTCAAATTATATGATATCGCATGCAAAGCTTTATTCGACACTGGTGTCCTGATAAATAAAGTGACAGCTGCTCCTCGTCTCCACCTTTCCTACCTTACGTAAATCAATTTTACCCATTACTTCAAAATTATATTTATATCTACCTATATTTCTTTTTTTTAAAAGAACCGCAGTTAAATTTGCCTCATTTATGCTCCTCGCATTGCTTTCCAGCAACAATATGAGTCTGAATACATGCCATGGCATGTGAGACATAACCAGAAGATAATAGCTGCCATGGTGGGAACCACAGGTGCTGCCATCTACGTAAACCCCACATATCGATCATACAAAAACCTAACATCAAAAATCATATATTTCTCATTTTAGTGGATCGGAAAAAAGCCTAAAAGCAATAAATGATCTTAAAACCAAATGATTCTGTGCTATTCATCCATATAAAAAAACGTTGACAAACAAAAATCATTCAGAATAAACAAGAAATATTTTAGATTGAACCTTCTTCATAAGGTTTTAATGCATCCTCAAATTTCACCTCGTCCCTTAACGTAATATGAGGAGAAAATCAACAAATGAAGCCTAACAATATAATACCCAAATATCTCATCAAAAAATCTTTTGGGATAGTGTTATAAGATATATACAAATACTGTAATAATTAATAAATAAAATATAAGATATTGGATGTCAATGTCAAGTTTTTTCGATAAACTGAAAAACAAATTGAGTAGAGTAGCAGCGCAAGCCACATCTCCTGTCGAATAAATCGAATCAATAAAATAGATATACCAGTCCTTCCAAGTGACTTCAAAGCCATATGACTCAGCAGAAGTATCCCGTCGAATTTAGATTATCACAGAATCCATAAACAAATGGCAAACATTCATCATCAACGAAGCTTCGACTGGCCTGTATTTTACAGAAACCCATAACAAAAAGTGCATCGAGCTCAAGATCAATAGAATAAACAACACTGTGAATAAGGGAGCTTTGAAAAAGAAATTGATCCTAAAACAAATGAATAAGACCCAAGAGGAAGTTCATGCTATAGGAGCATTATCTGGAAGATGGTGTTCTAAAATTGTTGAAAACCTATCTGAACTGTCAGCTGAAAATTAAGAAAGTACTTTAGAAGGGAATTCTGTATAGAAATGAAATGTGTTATTTAATTGTAAAAAATATTGAGGACGAATGGATACGATTTTTCTAAAAAAACATCGATTTTTATAAATTAACTGGGTTTTTTTTTTTTAAATAATGTAAATCAACCTTTTAATTTTTTATAGCAGAAATATGCTAATGCGCCAACTGCAAGGGCTCCACCCAGCACCCATGGCAATGAAAGCTCTTCTGCTTCATTTTCTACTTTCTCCACTTCGAGTTACTCTTTCTCTTTTGGTTTCACTTCAATTTTATCTGATAGTTCAGACTCTGATTTTTTTCCAAACATCATCCCTTGGTAGAGTTTTTTCTCTTCTTCTCTGTGAGCTTTACAGGCGTTTTTGACTCTTTAATAAGCTTGACGAATGTCTTGGTTGGGGTCTATGAGATAGGCTTGCTTAAGATCGGTCAAAGCATCTTCAAACCTTCCCAATTTTTAATTGCATTGTCCTCTCATGTATAAAGCTTTGAGATCGTTGGATTTCACAGTGAGTGTTTGCGTGTAGCAGGAATGCGAGCGTTCGTAGTCGCCAAGCTTGAAGTAACACTGTCCCATATTGGTGATTATAGTTTTGTTAAGCTCGGCCATTTCATATTTGAGGTCCTGAGACTAATAGACATAGAAGTCTGGATGTGCAATTTGAAGACCTTTAATATAAAGTTAAATTGCTTATTAGTATTTATTCTATTTAAATTTTGTGTTTCCTTCGATCTTAAATTTGTTGGCATCACGAAGTCTGTCAGATGGTGTATAGGGGGGCACCTTTATTTCCTCTTCAATAATTGGCTGGTCAGGGTCACTTACTTTAGGCAAGTTTTACTCTATGTGAACCGCTTCGCTTTTGGATTATTATTTTCCATCGACCTTTACCAATAGATCTACTTGTGGCTCGATTACTTTTTCAACCCTTTCCTCCTTGACTTCTTTCTCTTCAGCATCAGGCTTTTCTTCTTTTTAGGGTTTGTCGTGTTATTTATCAGCCTCTATAACATCAACTGGAACCTCAATATTTTCAACAACTAAAGTCTAAGTTATTAGGCCGGCTTCATTTTAACCCTACTTTAAAAGTTTCGGTATCTACTCTTTGACTTCCAATACTTCTTCACTCTTTTATTAGTCTTTCGTCACTGGCTACTTGTCTTATTTATGAGCATCATTATCGTGCCCTTTCAAATGTTCGGTTGAGTGTTCCTTTTATGGCTCAACGGCTTCCACTGGCTAGCTTTGCGCCTGTTCTTTCTTTTCTTCTGGTTATCTATCTATGTGTACTGTTTCATGCTCAAGTTCTAGCTTGGATGACTATTTTTCTTATATTGGTTGTTATGGTTAAGGATTAATGTCCAAGACTGGATCATTAATATTGGATGGAATAACAATTTCAACTTCTACTGGATGATTTTCAACTGGTTAATTTGAAAACTCCTTCACTTCCTCAGCAACAGAACCGGTTATGTCTTGAGATTTTGGGAGCATTTCGTTGCTTTCATCGATATGTGCCTAAACTCTATTTTGCATGTGGTCATTCAGAATTTCTTCAGCTTGAGAATCGTTGATGTTAATTCCTTCGGTTTCCCCAACTATGTGCTGCACTTCAGTTTCCATATTTTAAGACTTTCTGATGGATATTATATTATTCAACTTTCTTATATGTTTTTAATCAATAAATTATAATAATTTAAGGAAATAAGTTTATGTATTTTTCCTTTTTAGTAATATATCATTTTTACCACAATTAAAAAAAATCCATACATTCAACTCTTGATATTTGTTGTTTGTTGATAAATGAAAGGATTTTGATCAAAACATTATTCATTATATTATATCAATATTTAATTGTTTAAAAAATAATTTTCTTTTTCAACAAAATAGTATCTTCGCTTGTATAACATTGTTAAAATGCGAACTCAGTAAAGTCATAAAAACAAAATAACAATATTCGATTAAATGAGTTGTAGATTGGATTTATTTACTACGTGTTTTCATTCCAATTTTCAGCCCTTCAATATTTAGTATAATTTGATAATGATAATACAGGTCAAGAAAGATATTCAAAAACCACCCATAAAATAATAATAAAGAGGAATCTTATATATTGTTTGATCAATTGCTTTATTCTTTGGCTTATTTTTATTAATCGCTTTCATCCTACTACTAGGACTAGTCTAGCTTCGGTTCTTTTCCTATCTCGTCTGGCTTTTCAGTAGCTTTGACGCTTTCGCGATACTTGCTTAGATATAGTTTGAGGATATCGACATACCCCTCAAATCCAAGAGTATTAATGCTCCATAACAGATCTTATCCATTGATCGTTTTCCTTCTCTCGTTCTTACACTTTTAACATGCTTCGCTGGTGATGAATGAGATGAACTCCGATACGCATTCCTGCACGGTTTACTTTGCATCTTTGGCGATCTTGGCATTTTCTGGCAATGCTTTTTTCATGATTCTGCTAATGTTTGCTATTGGAAGGAAGCGAGAATAGTTCGGTCCGGTTCTGTTTTTTGGTTAAGCATATTTAAAGTTAAAAACCGTATGTTTTTGTAAATCATTTTTTTTTGAAAATTTCTTACTATCTTTCGTTATCGGGATCCATATTATATATTTTTTGGGGGTTATCTCTCGCTAATAGGAATCTGTATTTTTTTTGTATTGTGATGTTATTATAGTATTTCTAAATTTTAAATATTATTATAAACTAATTTTACTTCAATTATTAGGAGATTATCATTGTGTCAAATAAACTTCAAAAACGAAAATCTATCCAGATATTTATTTCAATCTGGAAACAATTCAAATTTATATTTAAGTGTATATATACCCCCTAGCAGATCATAATAAAAGTATCGACCTCCATCTGGGTACACATATAATTAATCAGTACATTTTTATTTTGTTAGATTTATTAAATTGGATACACATTCAAAACTATATCGCAAATCAAATAAATATAAAAATATATCTAATTTTAAGTATTTATTAATAATATATGCCACCAAAAAAAAGCCAGGCATCCAAGTCGGTAGCCAAGGACACTGAAACCAAAACCCAGGGAAACAAATCCACCCAAAAGGAAAGCGTTACTGACAATTCAAAGTCAGTGCCAAAACAGTCTAAACTATTCTCGAGCGATATCGTCAAAGAAGAACCCAAGAAAAATAAATCCAAACAGTTTAACCATGCTACTTAAGGTACAATAACTAGCTCCACTTCTGCTTCGAGATGGAAAACCGGAAATGGTAAAGTTCCATCAAAGCTCACGATATCGAATTGGAATGTGAATGGGATTCGTTCGGTCATGAACAAATCAGAGCTCCAAAACTATGCAAAAAAAGTCAATCCTGATATGATATGCATCAATGAAACCAAAATCGATGAAAAAGCCTACAACGCTGCCATAATCTCCCTTGACAATTATCCACATGCGTCATGGAACTTCTGCAAATCCTCGGCAGGATACTCAGGAGTGGCGGTTTTTTCGAAATACCTTCCCATATCCATCGTAGAGGACATCCCTGGACACCCGAAACATTCTCAATAAGGGAGAGCGCTGACCTTGGAGTTCTAGTCCTTCTTTCTTGTCACATCATATATCCCGAACGCAGGGCAGAAACTTGATCGTCTTGACTATCGAGTAAAGTAATGGGATGTTGCCTTTCAAGAATACTTAAATAATTTGAAGGCAAAAAAACCTGTGATCTGGTGTGGGGATCTAAATGTTTGTCACAAATAAATAGACATCGCACGCCCTAAGGGAAACGAGAGAACAGCGGGATTTACTATCGAGTAGCGCACGAGCTTCAGCCAGTTCCTGCTGACTGGATGGGTCGACACATTCCGGTCACTACACCCGGCAGAAGTCAAATATTCATGGTGGTCGATGCGGACAGGAGGAAGGGCGAAAAATATCGGATGGCGACTGGACTACTTTGTGGTGCCCGAGTAATTTTTTAAAAAGCATGTCAAAGCCTCGCGAATCAACGATGATATTATGGGCAGCGATCATTGTCCCATCGAAATTGATCTTGTTTTCTGATAAAAATTAAATTAAATTTATCAATCAAATAAAATATTTATCAAAGAGAACAATTATCACTATTTGTTACAAATTTGCCACATCATAATATACGAGAATAAAATCTATTAAAAAAATAAGGCATTTCCAGAGACTGATAAGAAGTATTGGGGAAAATCATATTGAATTTAAAAATATTTAAATAAGATTTAACATCTATAAAATCATAGTTTCAATTTTTTTTATCATCTTTATGAATTAGACCCAACCGTGGTCATTCCCTCGAAGTTGATTCCGAGGGTGTTTTCGATAGCGGAAACATTGTTTTTATAAAATTTTTGAATGGTGTTTTCGCTCTTCTTGTCAAATTCTTTAGCAATACTTGATAGGCTGAATTGGTCGTCATTCTGATAAGCAGGACTTAATCTTAGGATCATCCAAATGGCACATGCTGCTGTAGTAGTATCCTTCTCTCCCTTGGCAACCTGGTGGGTCCTAAAGTTTTCGATCAGCTTAACAATCGCGTCCCTTTCGGGTGCTCCGATCTTTTTGTTGCGGCAATATCTCATCGCATGGTGATAGGGAGTTTCTTTGGGCTCAAAAATATTGGTGCTCGCAACTTATTTATTAAGCTATCTTCTCAACTTATTCCACTCTATTTCTTCGAAGCCAGCTCGTTTTATGAGCTTGTGTTAAATTTAAAACTCTCCTTCTTCAAAGGCTGCGTTGTAGACAGAGTACACAGCCAAATTCTTGCGCGTCGCTGAAGGTTTCTAGTTTTTCCGATAAATCACCCAAAGCTGGCTAAACCGAATATTCGCAAGATTCTGGATTCGGTCGCAAAGTTTGAGATTGTTACACCATCTGCCGATCATTTTAGAAGCTTCACGACAATCTTCGACATACTGATCCTTCTTCGAATTTTTATTGAGATCGTCAGCTCCTTCTCCAGTGAATTACATGTTAACGCCGAAACCCTAAAGATTGCTGTTGTAGCTGGGAGTAAACCTGGACTCCACCTGCTTTTCTCCTTCGAAGTTGACTACATCGTTCTCAAAGCTAATGGGTGAAAACTCAACATAGCCACAGTTTGGCTCGGAACACTTCAGCTTTCCTGCCTGCGGAGTTATGGTTCCGTATTGGCATTTAGGACAACTATCTGGATTCATAATGAAGATATTACAATATAAGTATATAAGTATATAAGTATATAAGTTTATAAGTATATAACTATATAACTATATAACTATATAACTATATAACTATATAACTATATAACCTTTTTACTAAATAACTCTATAACTATGTCACTATATCACTGTATCACTATATCACTATATCACTTGAATATCAATCTAATATACCTGATTTATTTGATTAAAATAATATGTAGAATTTTAAAAAATATGAATTTTATTAAGTTTAACCCTCGACACATATTGTTTTAATTGAATTATTGGTTACCATGAAACACTTAAATAGTCAGATTCAAAAACACTCCAATATAATGTTGTTGCTTATCAAATTTATAGATATATTCATTAGAACTAATAACATATATTTTTTTTTCCTATGAAGTATAATAACAATGGATATCCACCATTCGAAAAGGAAAACTATTTTCCTTATCAATACTTTCATAATCCACCAAACAGACATCATATGGATCGCAATATCTAAAACGCACTTCAGTAAAGATCTTCATTCTGCGGTCTTCTTGACGGTCTTTTCTGCAACAACTCATCAGCGTCACTCCGAAAATATTCCCCTCAAAAGACTCCGAGACGAGGTCCCAAATCGGAAAAAGAATCAGGCACACCAGCGGCTACTTATAAAGAAGTGGAGTTCGCGCTTATCAAAAATAAGAGTAGAGGGGGTATAGGAATTTCGGTCAAGTCCTAATTCAAACAATCCAACATTATTAAAGCGAGTTTACATCGATAATCGGCATTACGCAGTACTAGAGCAGAATATGTTTCTTATCAACAACAGCCGAAGCTTCCGCCCGATGAACTATCCCGACTTGCATATTCGAGAGCTAGATGAAATATAATGTGAATGTCTCAATCTACTGATATTTTTAATTTATTGTATGAAAAACCGGATTCAACCGACAAATTTTCGAATAATCATTTTTTTTTTTTATCAAAAGATATTATCATTGATTCGATTGTTTTATTTTATTTTATTATTATTTTGTACCTCCTATATAGTATATAAATGATTTGATCATATTAAAATAAATACAAAAATCCATTTTGCTACATATAATGGACTTATATGCTTTAGTATTGTTTATATTGGTCATTCTGGTTCTCGTCTATGTCCTGGCTGGTAAAATCCTCGAGCACTTCGGAGTAAATTACATTCCCTCCTCATTTCTATCCTGCAGATTAATTATATCCATGAATCCACCGTAGGCATCGTTATTGGTTGGCTCAGTGGGCTGTTTGTATATTTATCCTACCGCCAAGATCTCACCAGACTTGAGTTCAACTAGAATATGTTTTTTTACGGGCTGTTACCTCCTATTATCTTTGCCGGCGGATACAACATGAAGAAAAAGAAATTCTTTCAATACTTCTTCTACATAACTCTCTATGGAGTCGTTGGCACATTAATCATGTTCTTAGTAATTGTCTTGGGAACAGGTCTTTTCAACCGGTCAAACCTGATCACCAAATACTCTGTCTCCGAATAATCCCACCATGAAACAGTGCAACTATCCCCCTCCAATCTGTTGCTATTTGCTGCTACGATCAGTGCTTCCGACTCGGTAGCCGCATTGACCCTAATTGGATAAAGATATATAAAAGTATTTTCCATTGTTGTAGGGGAAGGAATGCTGAATGACGCTGTCTCCATTATTCTATTCAGGTCCGTCTCCTTGATGACTTCGAAAAGTCCTGACCTAGTCATGGGCGCATAAATAGCTTGGAAATTCTTCTATATCCTCGTTGTTTCTGCCTTCATCGGAATAGTGTTCGGACTAGCTTGCTGCCTCCTATTTAAACACTTGAGATTCTTAACCCATAGCCCAGTTATCGAGACTGCCCTGGTAGTGGTGTTTGGCATGCTGTCTTACTGTTTCAGCGAGTTATGCAGCATGAGTGGTGTACTTACTGTCCTACTAACAGGAATCGTCTTGGCTCACTATAACTTCTATAATATATCTCCAACAGGACGCGTGAGTACCGCGGTATCCCTACAGGGAGTGGCGACCATCACTGAAGCATTTATATTTGTCTACCTCGGACTAAATTTTTGGACAATGTTCGAAGACACCAATGGCCAGGCTTATTGGTGGAGCTTTTCATTTGTTATCTATTAGATTTTTCTTTGTGCACTGGGAAGATTTTTCAGTGTTTATTTTCTTAGTGGCTTGGTGTATTTGTGCAAGAAGAAAACCTGGAAAGTAAATATTTATGAAGTGAATATCATCTGGTATTCTGGGGTTGTTAGAGGAGCTGTCGCCTATGCATTAATCTTGTCTCTCAACTCAGATAGCCAAGAAGAGCTCCATCAGATACAGGTCCTAAAAAGTACTGTACTATTTATGGTCTATTTCACGACAATCGTATTGGGAAGTTTTATGCCTTGGTTTATCAAGTGGAACATGGTCCGAGCAAAAAAACTAGATTAGGCGAATGAAAGCATGACTAGAGAAAATAATTCGAATAAAGAATAGGTTGGCGGTCCTAAAAACAATCCTGAGATTTAGATGTCTATCATGGAAGATTCACATCGAAAACAAGCTGAACAAGCTTTAGAGGAAAAACAGTCTGGATTCGAAGAAAATAAGAAAGACTAAGCTCTTGTGGGAAATATTCAGAAAGGAGGAAGAGGGATCGTTTCTGCCAAATGGTCAAGCATAGATGAAAAGTATTTGAAGCCATTCTTCATATACCAATATAAAGAAAGAGCGCAATAAATCAGAGTTTTCAAATAGCTTATTAGGCAAGAAACATAAGCAACAGGACAGTCTATGCTTAATATTCTGATGGCTTCTATTACCAACAGCCGAAGCCAGCCCCATGAAGTTCAGCAGACGGCTTAATGCACAAAGTCGGAAAAATAGTCGACTCAGATTTAAAATCCAAAACAATTTTAACAATTCTTAGAAGAACCAGAAATCGATAAACACAGTTGATATTGTTAAATATATACAATCAAATTTATATTAATAGCTTTAATTAGTACCAATTTAGAATTTATCAATATATAATCTATTTTTCATTAATATTAATCTCGACTAAAATGACTGGTTATGGATGGTTAACATAGACCACTTTACTTCCAAAAGAGCAAAAAAAAATCAACGTTGACAGTTCTGGTGTGCTTGCTTTTAAGGCTATTATCCTCTAACAAAAAAATAAACAATCTACGCACCAAAAAATCCCAACCAAAACAAATCCTGGAATTTAGCAAAGAAAACTCAAGGATCTCTCGAAAAGTCGATTTCATGCCAAAAATCATGATGACCCAGAAGAAAGCAATAGCCACATCGAGGCAGCTCTGAAAATAAAATCGCACCTATATGAGCAAATGGAAAAGAAAGGTGACTCTTTTAATTAATCCCTTGTCGATTTTACGACTAAAGCTACAGAAGCAGATGAAGTGTTCCAGAAAACTCGATAATAATTCTACAGTGGAAAGATCGATCAGGTTAGAATAGACCAGAATAAAAACCAAGAAGGCGGATAAATGGTTAGCGATAATTAGAGGGATCGATTGCATTGGGAAAAATAGATGCTCAGTCAATTGATTCATGGAATCAACGACACAAGGAGTAAAGTGCAGCAGTCTTACGACAAGAAACCCACTGCCTGCTAAAAAGAGGCTCTCAAAGAAGTGAGAGCAGAAGAGGAATTGGAAAAAATTAGACTCGAATAACTCAAGAAGAAGAGACAATAGTTAGGGTAAGAAAAGTTGAGAAAATTGAAGAAACTTAATATCATCAAATAAACTCAAGGGTGAAAAAATTACTGAACATAAACATGATTTTCATTTTTTTTTATACTGTTTAATTGATTTTTATAAATCACATAGAATATTCCCCTTGCTATGGTTAATAATGTTCAACGACGAGCGTATCCCCCACTCTCAATTTTATTCTATTCTCATAGTTAATAACC
>JAHDVE020007702.1:0-14780 GCA_022606495.2 Halesus radiatus
TGGGAATGCCATAGTCTTACTGGCTCCAGACGGTTGGGAGCAGTTAATAATAATTAAAGGTTGGTGAATACTTATACATAATGAGTTTATTCTATGATTTATTATTAAAATACTACTTGGATACATGTAATTATGAAAACAATAACCGCAGAAATAATTTATCGAAATGCACAATTTTTTGTTGTAATTTTCGAACCTAAATTTAAAAAGCAACTTTTTGCATAAGTCGAATATTTAACCAAAAATACAAACAGAGCATAAAAAATCAATGCAGTTGAGCCTTTTTTAAGGAGGATGAAGAACGCATTGTGTAATAGAAGAATCGTTCTGAAAAGTAGATCTCGTTACTTGACTCAGCGGAAAAAAATTATGCAAATTTTTATTCGATTCCTTTGTTTAGTGAATAACTTCCCGTCTGTTCGTTTAGAGGGCGCTTTAGGAGATTTAGGGTGTGATGGGGGGAGTTAATAAGAGGCTATTTGTGTTTTCATTTTTCTTTGATTATGGCATCCTTCAATTAGAGAAGGACCAATGCTTTCTCATTCTTTGAATACGTTATTCAATTCATGGATTGTCAAATAAATTGCATGGAAATAAAATAAACAAAATTTTCAAATTATCCAAAATAAAAAAAATGTTATAAGACGAATTTACTAAAATGGTCCACCTTGAAATTGAGACATAAATAAAAATGTGTTTTATCAACATCAAAAAAATGTCTTTCAGCTCAACTGCACAAGGGGGTTGATTGCATTTACTCACGAGACATAAGTCTGCTTTGACACCTTCAAAGACCTTACCAATATAAGTTCCAGCCCAAGTTCCAGGAGGGATATAGCATTACTGCGTATAGCTCACATAGACTGAACGGTGTATTTTCAATAATTTCAAGCGAGGCCGCCAACACAGTCCGCTGTTTCTTCCAAGGTGCAGAACTAACTTACCAATATTGATGCCTCTGGGAAGACTTACCAGGTTAATTAACTGCCTGGCAGGAAATTTTCCACATGACCTACAACAATTTTAAACACGAACTAAGTATTATGTTCCTTCTTACAGCCCTTTTAAAACAATTTTTGTTTTACCTATATGTTCTATAATTATATGCTTACTATATTTTTGTAATTTTTTATCGCTTTGGCATTGTATTGGTGTTTATAACTGATTTACACAATAAATAAACAAAGGATGTCCAAGAAAGATTCAGAAAGAGAAGATCTTTGGAAGAAGGACACCAGGAAGACAGTGGTGAAAGCGGGTGAATGAAAAATATATTTATTACAATAATGCTTTGCTTATTGCTTACTGGACATAAAAAAATATATTACACGAAGGTCGCTATGTCATACTTTAGAAATAAAAGTTTTTTTAAATTATGGAAAAAAATAACCTACTAACCCCTTCCCCCTTGGTCGGCTCCCACTCCAACACCTAAATATTCACGTATATCCATTATTTTATAAAGTAGTTTAGTTTTAATATATTCCTGACGAGGGAAGGGTACTTCCGAAATCGGTCGAGATTATTATATATATTGAATTGAAGTGGTTCATAACAAATTATATCGTAATATTTATAATGATTTTTGTCCATTTTTGGATGACTTTGAATATATCCGAATATTAGTTAAGCTTATGCAGACATATTTCATGAAATTGTAGGCAAGGTTTTTTTCTTATCGAAAACCTTTTACAAGCAATTTCCTTCCAGTATTTGCTGTGAGAATTTTTATTGAATTATGCATTAAGATGAAACATCTCCCCGCCCGAGTAGGAACGTTCCATGTTCAAGTAAAGCAGTGGGGGTAGATAGTAGACCGGTGCCTACCCACATCCAAAATCCCAACTTTATTATTAAATAAAACCAACGGGCAACATTACTTCTGCGGTAAACGAATACATTTGAATATTTAACGAAGATTGATTAAGAAAATTTTATAAGATTACGTTCTTCGGTTGGCGCTGCGGGTTCGGTATTATCTCTGCTAAGCTAAGCTCCCTTTTAGGCAAAATCTTCAACATCTTGGCCGAGAGGGAAAAGTCACAGCCGGAAAACAAATTGAATGATAACAATTGCCGGGGGGCAAAGTGGAACCAGGACCGAGGCTTCGGGGTTAAGAAAGGCTTAGCCTGAGATTTTTTCGTATTGATAGCGCTGATATTACCGAGGTTTTAATTACTTCCGAAAATACGGGAAAAAATATTATAATACGCCCAGCTTCTGACATTTTCCATACATTGAGATGTCATAATCCTACACTAGCGCCTCTAGCGGCCCGGGTTGTAAGAATTTGTTTTTTCATATACTTTAATAGATTTTCAGTGAAATCGAAAATTCAGCTAATAAATATTAGGAAACTTGAATATTATAATAATAATAATAATAATAATAATTGGATGATTTGTATAGCGCCGTTTTTGTGAAAAATCACCTCAAGGGCGCTGTACAATATTTCTTAACTAATTATGTACAAACAGATAAAGAAAAACATACTTACCTGGCAGGTCGCTTCAGATGGACACACTTTTATTAGAAAATTTAATTTATTATGACATATTAAAGAGACTATTAGGTTTGTACTAACAGTTATAAGCCTCGCCGCTCGCAGCCACGCTTTGTCTGGTGGTTTAGAAAAGGAATAAAATATTTATACAATGAAGTGTGGAAATTGTATTTACTTTCTTACTTTTAGACTTCTTGTGGCTAGTAAAAAAACAGTTAAGTCATATGTAGGTTACTTAATATTTATTTAATGAATTTTCGTTTTATATGATTTATTTTGGAACATATGTTAGAGAAAATTAGTTAAATTGTATGAAAAGAAAACAATTCATACATCCCGTGACTCTAGAGGTACTAGTACTTTGATAAATATTTTTATTCCTTAAGGAAAACTAACTGCTAAAACAAAAAATATACGTACAGTAAAATGGCCTAAGCTAATGCTCTTTTGAGCAAAAAAGAAGAAAAAAATCACTGAAAGGTATTCAATGGGAATAATTAGTTTTTTTTATTTTAATATCCCTATAGATAAACTTACATGCTTTATCGTGCCATTTTCATTTTCGAAAATATTGTACAAATAGCAAACAGCACATTTTTATTAACTTCAATGGCACCGCCATGTTGGATCTGTTTATTATTATTTGTCGGTAAAGCAGTTTTCTACCATCTTACTTATATCTGCCATCTGGTGGTTTTAATTTGAGCTGTTTAGTACTCCAACGTGTTCGTTATGATGCATAGGTATATCTATTAAAATGTCCCAAGCTGAACGAGTTTTCAATCTAGGGTATTTGATTGTAATTTCGCGAAAGAGCTACAAAAAATTGATATATTTATATTATACTAGTTGATGTGTACCCGGCCTTGCTTGGGATTTTTTTTTTTTGGGATAAAGTTATGAAGTTGTGAATTCTTGCTTTTCATTAGGGTGCCATTATCTCCAAATAGTTCATTTGAATATTTTATTTCATTCCAAATGATTATTTTTTAAAAATGTATCTAAATCTTAAAGTTCTTAAGTTGGTACCTACTCGTGTTTTCTATTTTTAAAATACTCTACCCAAAAAAAACTTCTTCTTTTGAATATGCAATCTATGGCTAACCAGAGTGTTATATCTATGGGCTTACCTAAATAAACCACGGCGGCTTCAATGTTTTACATACTAATTTTAAAACGTTATATCAACAGTTTTAGATATTGGATTTCAGTCAAACTACTCTCTAAACCTTTCCGGCACTAATAAAAACAAACTGTGGCATTTCCAGCAAAGGCGGTCCAGTTGTTTTCGAGAACACCGAGGACAAACAAACATAGTTACAAACTTACATTGATTTTTATATATCATATATAGATAGGATATAAGATAAATAACTGTTAAATGCATATGTTTTATGTAGTAAAATTAACTTTTTTTAAAACGAATGTCAACTTTTTTTGGTCATCAATTATTTCTGTAAGCATTTGTATTGATTTAATTTTATATGTAACTCCGTAGATCAGGTATATTGACATAAATAAATAAAAAAAAACTTTAATTAATTCCTCAGGGGCAGGTTATCAGGAAGCTATTTATAAATAAGCACAGAATTACCCGAAGGCTACGTTGAAGCCAGATTTTCACAAAAAGTAGCAATTACTGTAGAGTTTTCATTAAAATGTGAAGTCTTCTGTCAATAAAGCCACCGGGCCCCAAAGGAGGTGTGGGGTATGGGGTGGGTAGGTGGCTACAGTAATGTAGGTAAGTCTGCTCTCTGCCCCCTAGAGAAGTATCGGCTAGAGCTTGATTTAATGAACTTTCCTGCAGCTTTTTCTGGTGCGTCTTTCCACTTAGCGGGAACATTGCGAAACGTGTACAGTCGTGACAAAAAATCATTGAGAAAATGTTGTTCTTTATTTATGTCGTATTTTGTGAAAAAAATTGTTCAGTGATCAATAAGGAACTCCAGTCAATTTTTTTAATCAATAATGACCTTTCAACTTAAATACCTGTACATTTAATTTTTTTTTTCTAAAGTTAATTTTCATGTTTAAAATAATTTTCAAAGTTTCAACTTTTCAAAGCCCGCCAAAATGCACTCTATCCGCAAACCTATATCCGGTCGGTTTTGATCAGTTTTGAGTTTAGAATGTCAAATAAACCATAGCTAAATATAAGTAAGAAAATTATGTACCTTTTTAGAAACTTTAACTCAAAGAATAAAAATAGTATACAGCATTAATATTATTACAATATCCGTATTGATAATTGGTTTGGTCATGAATACTCTAATTTTTTTCGTTAATAATAGTTTTTTTTATATTGAACAACAATTATAGAGCTTAAAGTCACCCAAATTAAGTTTAAATTTCTCCAAAACTAAAAAAAAAAAAACAAAACAAAAGTGAAAAATAAAAATGTCCGTATTAATACAAAAAACAGACTGCGCGCGTGACATCAGATGTTCCAAATGCAATGGTACCAACATACAGAGTGTTTTGATGAGATGATTTTTATTCACATTTAAATATCGATTTATTAATTCTACCTATAATTAATTATACATAATAAAAGTTACATACTCAGAATCGGCGTTTACTAATTTATATGAAAACATATTTCTAAAGACATAATATTTTTCTTTGGAGTTTCTTATTATTGATTTGTTAGCCACATATTTATGATTTTATTGTAACGGAGATAAAATTATACAGTTTGGACGTTAATTTAGCGACAAGTTTAGTAGAGTTGCGAGTTATTTGAGGAGCTTTTAATATCAAAACTTTAATGACTTCGGTGGCAGGATAACGAGGAATAAGGATTTAAGACAGCCAACCAGCAAATCGGTTTCTTTATAATAAGCCTGGAAAATGAAGCGTGTTGGGAGGTCAAAACACAGATGGCTGGATGATGTGGAGGTCAGAACCATATTATTTAGCATAACAGAATGGAGGAGAGTGGAGGTTTTAATATGTATAACCGAAAGTAACAAACGATGAAAAAATTGAAAGCATAGATAAAAATATACAAAAACTCTTATTCGCGTTTTGTATCGATGAAATTTTCTGGAAATTAGATTGAATAAATTCGATCGTCGTAAAATATAGATAATAATAATTCTCCCTTGTATTTGGAAATACTACATATCATGGTGAACAATAAATGAAATTTAAATAAAGAAATTTGAGTGTTTGGGTGTGCAGCACAAGAATCAGTGGAATGGGGCAAGTAATAAGAGGTGAGGATGGACCGTTATGCAAATCCAATGCAAATTTTTAGACATTAAAGCTTTCTAATATAAACTGCTCCACTCTCTCGTCGCTCCAATCTCCTTTGCTGTCTCTAGCCTTCTGAAATTTCATTTGGACCTGCAGTCAGCTATGGAGCCGGGTTTGTTTTTTTGTTGTTTTTCTCTCTAACCTCAGTTTTTATTGCGGATAACTCCTACTTTGGAATGGACCAAATAGGTTACAGTGAAAAGGGTTCGGGTTTTAGGTTTTACCAACGTTGTAGATTTTATAGCTTTAAAAATATATTAAACACCTATCCACAAAATACATTTGTTGTTTCTTGTTAGCATCGCACAGTAGAGATACGTAATTGAGATCTGATGGTTGAAAGCTCACGAATACCTTTACTAAATAGAGAAAAACGAAAAAATATATATGTACGTGATGCCCAAGTTTCGAATTAATCAATCCGATATGAGGCGACCGCGAAACACAAAAAAATGCCTTAGTGTAAAATTTATTTCTTCCTGTCCATATTGGAACTAAGTTATATTTGACACACGATTATTTTTAAAATTTTCAGATATTATGTTTATTACTAAGGCAAATCTGATACAAGTATTAATAATTAAATTATTATCGGTAAAACTGATTTAGTTAGAATTTAGTTATTTTTAAAAACCCGTCCAAATTAGAATGGGGTGGGAGTAAATAAAATACAAATAAATCGTCACAATGTGGATTAATCGCAGTTTGAAAATGGCCTTGAACGCCGAAACAGCTGTCACAATAATAAAAACTAAAAATTCGTGCAGAACTTAATAATAACATTATTAAATTTAATTTACAATAAATTTAAAAAAAATGGAGTTCTACGAATTAAACACAATAACAATTAATTAGTAAAATACTCGCAGAACTTGGTAACGATATTATTTTATTTAACAAATCTGAAGAAAATAGTGAAAAAATGTTGTGAACTAAATAGAAGTACAATCTAGGTAGGTGCGTTATAATATAAGTTCATTTTATTCCAGGGTAGTCGTTAACGATACCTGTAACGATGGTTTATCTCAGATTTGAACATAAAGTAAATAAGGAAGGATTAAACACAGTATGCAAAACATAGACGGTGGGCCTTGGCACCTTTAGAAATAATCCCCCTAAATTTGGCCGAAATTCCCATTCCGTCGGAGAAATTTTTTGCACCGATGATTTCGTAATCCCTACAAAGTTATAAAATATCTCTCTTCTTGAGGCTTCGCCGCTATATTGCATGTATATTTATGTAAATAAAGGAGACTTAGTCAAAGTTGGCGCACGCCGGAGGCTTCTTTTTAATTAACGTAGAAAAATCCATCCCGACAACCAACCAACCTTGTTGCAAGCTCTTCTTCACTACCGCTTCCTTCTACCTCCCACCTTCCTATTCCTCCGCCACCACAGCTTGTTAAAGTACTCGTACCATGGGATGGAAGTGTTAATAGTATTTTATAGGACAACACGTAATTCAGATTTTATATTTTCATGAGATAACATGTAATGCAGTATTAATGCTTATATGGAATATTACGTAAAATAGTTTTGGTACTTATATGGAAAATTACGTAATTCAGCTTTTATTTTTTCATGGGGTAACATGTAATTCAGTTTAATTAAATGGCAAATTACTTAATTTAGTTTTTATATTTTAATTTTTCAGTAGAGCGTAAAATACAGTTTATATGTGACATTACGTAAATCATATTTTAATAGGATAACATGTGATTCAGTTTTAATACTTATTTGTAAAATTACGTATTTTAGTGTTAAGACTAATATGGAAAATCACATAATTCGGCTTTTATTATTTCATGGGGTAACATATATTTCAATTTACTTATATGGGAAATTTCCCAATTCGCTTTTATATTTTCATAGGACAACATGTAATGCAGTTTTAAAACTAATATGGGACATTACGTAAATCAGCTATCATATTTTAATAGGACAATATGTAACACAGTTTTAATACATATATGTAAAATTACATAATTCAGATTTTATTATTTCATGGGGCAACATATAATTCAGTTTACTTATTTGGGACATTACCCAAATCGCTTTAATATTTTCATAGGACAACATGTAATGCAGTTTTAAAACTAATATGGGACATTACGTAATTTAGCTTTCATATTTTCATGGAACAAAATTAATTTTAGTTTTATTTCTAATGTGGAAAAATATGTAATTCAGTTTTATGCATTTATTGGTTATCATGTAAATTATTTTATGTGGGATGCCTTTTAATTCAGTTTACAGTTTAATAGGATAAAAATAATCATAAAACCAATATGAAAAAAAAATATTCGTACAAATATGAAAAGGGATTTTAAATCACATTTGAAATTGGTTAGAAAAACAGTTTATTTAATATATCATTGTACTATTTTTGTTTTACTGGTTAATGTTTTTAAGAAACTGATTTTTTGTTTTCACCTGTGATTTCTTTATTTATTCTTAAATTTAAAAAATAAAAACAATGGTCACTCATCTCACCAGGACAGCCCTGAGCGGTTTTACAATTTTAGTGAATAACACCAAAGTCATTCAGACGACAAACGACTATAAAATCTACAAGGGCCATACATTTATACATTACAACAATAATAATTTCATTGTAACCCAAATAACTATCATAAAGTTGTGTTCCAATTAGCCACAATCATAGGGAGACCATATTTTTGATAACAAGAAATAATAAATACATTTAGAGTTTTGGCTTTCGATTGGTCATTCGGGATGACGGTCATTCGGGATGACGGTCATTCGGGATGAAGGTCATTTGGGATGACGGTCATTTGGGATGACGGTCATTTGGGATGACGGTCATTTGGGATGACGGTCATTTGGGATGACGGTCATTTGGGATGACGGTCATTCGGGATTTCGACTTCCAGGAAGAAGTCCTCTAAGATTATGAACCAAATCGTTCTCGTTCCTTAGACTTCATTGATTGTTTTAAAAATGTGCATAAACAGGTACTCGTATGTCCTATTATAATTTATAAAAATGTACAACTCTTATTATTGTACTGATAAAACAATAGAAAAAAATAAATTCATTACACATTGCGAGAAAATGCTCGGAATTAAAAAAAAAAAACATGATAATGTAAATTTATTTTTTCTTAAAAAAAATCGCCACTTCCTTAATCTTCACCACATCTAACAGATGAATGAAGCCCGTTTTCTCGGAGGCAATACTTTATTCAAATCTGAGTATAAAAATTGGTGTTTTAAGAAACATCTGCGTCCTGCCCCCTAACCTCCCTTATCCAGCACCCCCCCTCGCGCCCCGGTTGCGGCTTTGTGAATTAAAACAGCCCTCCAACTTAATTAAGAGTCCGTTATTAAAACGGCGGATTCTTCACCATCTTTCATTCCGATGGTAAATATGACCACACCGCCAACTTTTATTATTAAAATACCTATCTACCTCGCTTGGAGTCTTTGAAATGAGAACTGAGAAAACTGGAGGAAATAACGCTGCAACCGCTGATTTATTTATTTAGTATTTACTTATAATAATACTAATATTTATTTATTTGAAAAACACTGCCCAACTAGGAACAATTCCCGTTTTAGGAGAGTTAAATTGACAAGTTCTGTCATATTGAGCGCCATCATACAAAAAAATATAAGGGAAAAAAGTTAGTATTGACATAGTATGGTAATATAATTTATCTAGGAAAAACTATAATAATCAAATATAAAGAGATTATGTATATGTGTTTGATAGGTACTGGTTGGGGTTATTGGCAAAAACCTCGTTTAAAACTGAGTACAAAAAAAGATAATATTATTGAGTAATTTTGATAAGATTGCGTTAAGTATCACTCAGCTTTATGAGCCGATGACGAAACTCAGGGATGCAGCCCGAAGAGGATGCAGCAAATAGTTAATAATATATTAAATGTATTTTATTCAGTAAGTAACTCCAGTAAATTTATATCTATATATTATACAGTACCGTTTTACGTAATATGTTTTTTTTTTAAAGTATAATAAAGGTGCTTTGTATGGTGTTTTATAATGTGGAGTGTAAGGTAGGTTTGAAGAGGTGATACTGTGAATGGAGTGTTATATGTGTCGTGACCACCTCACTAGGAGAACCTGTGCTGAGGTGTTCACGTGGATGTGTTAAATGTTGTACGTTGTCATAAGTGTATGTGTGTTGATCAGTTTTCTTTCAATATTTTAGTTTTACTTTATACATTATGTAGAATTTGAGGAGAAATACAATTTATTTTGGTTACAGTAGGTAAATCCTTTAAAAATAATATAAGCGCCCTTGAGGTGATTTTTCACAAAAACGGCGCTATACAAATCATCCAATTATTATTATAAGATTTTGTAAAGTTTTTGGATAAAAAATATGATATAACTTGACTTGCTAAGATTAAAACTGAATTTTTTTGATTTACGGCGATGCAATGGGAAGCAATGCAAAATCATGTGTTTTTGGTTTGAAAATTAAATGGCCAAGAAACATTATGGATGATTTAATAAATACTGCAAGTAGATCACATTAGTAGTAGATTACTTGCGCACGCCGGGATTTGAACCCGCGAGAGCCTTACCCCTCGACCATGGAGGTCGTCGACCGCGGAGGCTGATGTGCTGTAATTATTATTTGAGGCTTTCAATGTTTCTTATTAGATATATACTCCATTAGAATGCAATTAAAACAATACGCATTGAGAACTAATTACTTGTGAAGTAAACAATAACTGAAGAACATAGTTTATCAGTGTAATAGTTAACTTGGTTTCGGCTGTTTCACGTAGATAGCACTGTCGGCAAGACAGTACAGGAGCGATATCTGAGAACCTCTCAAGGTTACTCAGGCAGATTATTTCCATTGTATTTGAAGGAGCTTAGCTTTCTGGCTCTCGAAATCCATTATACGGAGATTCAGCGTATCATGTTATTTGTTAATACATAACCAAGTGTTTGTTCTAATGGGAGATTTATTTATCAAGAGAAATGTACAACAACTAATTTATTAGTTATTGCGTAATTCAAGGATTTAAGTGTGGCATGCACTCAGAAATTGAATAATATTTTTAAATGATTTAAAAATTACTTTGTAATCACCACTTTATTGATAAATACATATCAACATGTTTCGAAAGCGAAGCTTTCCTCATCAGGAATATACAGAATACTAAAAAGTAGTAATGTCTCGTATAGAAAAAATGATAAACATAGAACACAATAAAGTAAGAATGGACAAATTATAAACACAAACAAGAATTGATTAAAGTAGGTAAGTAATTAATCAAAAATGTTATTAACAAAAATATTATGAAACATTGAAAAACAAATTTATATTAGGAATTTAAAAAAAATATTTTTTAATTATTAACTTCAATATAAAAATAAATTCAAGAAATAGCTATCTCAATTTTTTTTTATTTTATAATTAATTATATTTAATTGACTATTAACACTAATTAATTGCCAAAATTTCAAATTTATCTAAATTTAAACCGGTTGTGTTTGCATGTAAAATTTTTAAACCTTTATTTATATCAAAATAATGAATTTTTCCAAAACATGGTTGGTAAATTCAGAATAATAATAATTATTTAAACACCATAGGTGTTCCTTAACTCTAGTATTAAAATTTCTCGAAGTCTTTCCTACGTAAAAAAAGTTGCAATCGTTACAGATTAATTATTTTATATACCCCCGGTTTATTTAAAGTATAATTCTTAAATTTATTTATTTAGTATAAAAAGCTGGTTGGAATTATCAACTAATTTAGGATGTTTTTAATTAATAAAATACTTGACATTATTATTTTTTAGTATACTGTATATTCCTGATGAGGAAAGCTTCGCTTTATTAACATGTTGATATGTATATATTAATAAAGTGGTGATTACAAACTAATTTATAATTCATTTATTAATAACGATGCCACAAAGTGAATACCAATCTTTTGAAGAAATTATTAACAATGTTAATTTTATTTTCGTTGAATTGCAGCAGCGTGTATTTGAACAGAACATGAACTGAACAAATAATGTAGGTTGTTCATGAACGATGGACGAACCGGGAGATAAATAGTTATAGGCAAATAAGAAGCTTATCGAGAACCCATAGGAGCGTACAGCACACAATGGCGCCGGGCGTGAAAAACTTAAAAATCATCGTGTGAACCGGTCACGCGTTTTGTGCCGCCGATAAAAGAGGGGATTAATAAAACATGTATTCCCATTATGTATCAGATAGCAAAATGCCTAACGGGTGGTTGGAAAGTTGAGTATTTTATTCCGTCTTTATTACCCGAGTAAAAAGCTCTCTCTTTTACTTAAAAAAAAATACGCGAAAAGTATTAACGCCACACCGACCACACTATTATAACGCATAGAAGGAACTAAGCATGCAAAAAGACCTACACGTCATATTACAATGACGACTCTATTCTATACATGCAAACCTACCTAGATGTGTGCCCAATGACCATCAAGGGAAGACTCATTTGTGGTAGTGCTTGAAAAGCAATGCTTTTCGGCAATGCCAGCAAATGTAGCAAGCAGTGCCACCTGTTGGTACATCCATTAATTAGAACAACTTGACTAACAAAATAATGAAAACATTGTTTTAGCTTTCCTTCAAAATATTGTCTTTGTTTATTTAGCGGATATATGTTTCAGTAATCGTCTTGTAATATGTATAAATTTTTTTTAAGGGAAGGCAAACATTCCCATCTTACGAATAACCTGAAAATATTTGAAAATCTCCTACTAACATCACGTTAAGTTGAAGATACTCACGACCCCTGAGTGGGACCCAGATGCGATGCCAACTCAGCCACTGCGGTTATTTAGAAATTTGGTGTGGTATAGTTTATCTCAACTAACATGGGCTACAGCCAGTAGCTTCGTCATTCTTAGCAAAAACTTGCACGAAGGATATTGTCTAGGATTTAAAAAAAAATCTTATTAATTCGTTGTTTTTGCTACTGCCTTCCCTTATTACAAACTCTGTGCACGCAACTGCCAATGCTGGATGTGCCGCACGAACCCAATAATAAATTGATGCCCAAATCTTGTTTCCAGAAGGCTGATGAGGAAGAAGAGTAAGTTTCCCATTAAATGACAAGGGAACCAAATATATTTTATTCGTTTTTTTTTGCCAACAGCACCTTTAATTATTATTTTTTTAAATAGTAACATTGTTCACAGTTATATTAACTTGGTACCTACTTGGTAGTAAGCAGTTTTTATATTTAACTTTAGAAAGTGATATATACGTACTCGTATATATCACTATATATATTAATTTTGTGAATGTAACAAGAATAGGTAGGGTGATGGGAAGTAACTTAAAGCCTACAGACATGTGCGTACTGTTAGTTATTAGTAATTATTTGTTACACACTAACTAAATTAACAGTTTATAATTTTTAAACTCTCAATTCGTGGTGCAATTCCATTTTAAGATTATTTTTTGATTAATAAATTGATATTAAAATTATGATTAATATATATATATTTTTCTTACAATTTGCATTACAAGAATTTTACAAAAAAAGTATTTAAAGGATATTCTTGGTCGTGTGCATCTTATCAGAAAAGAGGAGTTCTTGTGTTTGATAAGGGAGCCATGATTCTTAATTTGGTAGGTACGTAATATTTAATTTATAATAATAATAATAATTGGATGATTTGTATATCGTCGTTTCTGTTATCTATTTGTAAAATGTTTTGTATGAAATATTTGCGAATGTAAGTTCTTATTTATTTGTTCTGATTTATCATTAACCACTCGTCCTTTGGGTTACTATTCAAAAAGAAGGTAGAAAAACATTTTTTTTTCATTAAATTTCGCAATAACAATACGTGTTTACAATATACCACCTTGTATGGGAGAGACGAAAATACCCACAAATATATCCGTTGGTTTCGGCTGACCTCGAAATACTAAACGAGATGACGCAGGAACAAACTTGATGTATACGAATGTTTTGTGGGTTTCGGATATAGTTTTTTTGTACCTGAACGTACGGGATATGGCTTGTTGCGATTGTGCGATAATATAGCGGCTGTATCACGTACGTTCGTATGCGTAGGGCGGTTAATACAGGTATCTCAATGGGGGAGGTTATTGTAATTTTTTATGACTTGATAATGTGACATGTCTTGTATCATCATCTCTTGAATTCACCAGTGATTTGAATACATTAAAAAATAATTCATGTTTTCCTTATGTTCCGACTGAGAAACACTGAAGTTTTATCGATTTAAAAAAAATTCATTTATTAGGTTTTCATCCGTTTAAAAGAAATGTCTTTTCTAGTTGAAATAGCAAAAAATAAACTAGACCCAAAGTTAATGCACCACTTCACCACGGCTTATCAAACTAATTATAGAAACTTAAAAAAACCGAAAAACAAATCGAATGGTTTCTACCCACCCGGTGTCCATATACAGAGTTTGTCACGTCCGCGCACGCATGTGTCCGCATACAGTTGGCGGGATTAGGCTTACCGGAGTACCGGGACCGGGGACTGGGGCACCCCGTACCGGGCTCCACACTCTACACGCTCTGGGCCGCCCGACCAACAACAGATCTATTATTCAACAACCATGGTAACTACAAAACACTCGCCGATATTGGCCATTGGAATATAATGCTCATATGGCCGCTGATCGTGTAGATTGCCACAGCTAAAAAAATGATGCGATAGGAAAATCCGGCTTCCGAAAGTAATTTTTTGAGAATGGTGGTGGAAGGAGAGTATGCGACCAAGTTGACGTTCTCAGGAATGATCCTTTGATGCTCTTTACGGAACGAAATCCAGGTGAGGTGGCTTGGACATGTGTTTAACTGCTTAGGATGCGAGAAAAATGAATGTACACAATACCACTGGCAATTCCACAGGATTTAAAAAAAAAGAATGATTCATTTTCCTGGGTTACTAACAATCCGACAATATTTAAAAAACTTTTATATTATCATGATAATAAAATGTTGCTTGTGTCACGACGAATAACTTAGAAAAGAAACTG
>JAHDVE020007703.1:0-11125 GCA_022606495.2 Halesus radiatus
GGGTTGAATCAAATGCTAGTCCACAATATAAAAATAATACAATTTATATGTCAATACACGCTCTCGCTCAATTTATCAGGATAATTTTAAACAAAACAAAAAAAAAACAAGAAGTAACTAATACACATAATAGCAGATTTCACTACAAAAATATATAATAAAAAAATTCCCAATTAATAAGTTTAAGAAGATAATTTCCCGTGCCTAATCTGCTGATAGTAAGTTCAGATTATATACTTAGGAAGTATGAAGTTGTATAAGGTTGCTGAATTCAACTGATTAAAATGAATAAATAAAATTTAATAACGAAAAGAGAAAACTGTAGACTTCGTATGGGCGAGAGCCGTCAAGTATTGGTAAATCTGGAAAATTTGAGATAGGTCTGTGTCCAAAGCTGGATGCCAGAAAGCTCGTGAAGAAGCGGAAGACAATGATAAATTAATATAAAGAAGAAATTGAAATGACCTGGTGGCGGGCCCGCCTTCCTGATGTTGACCACTCCCATGGAGGTGTATTTGCTGTTGTCGTTGAGGATGGGCGTGAGCTGGCGCAGCTGTGAGCCCCCAGGTGGGCCAGCGCCCCCCAGCGGTCCGAGCCCTACGCACGACTCCAGCACGCGAACCCGCTTTTGCCGCTCGCAGTATGCGCGCCACGTATCCTCATTAAAGCCATAGTTGAAGTAGTCTGGAATTAAACGCAATCCATTGTTATCATGCAGTCAAAATGTTGGTGAAGGAAACAGGGCTAGACTCCCGCTGTTGAGAACTATGTCATATGGCTATAGCAGTCTATAATGCAGTTCTGATACCAGCTCGGACTGGGTGAAGTGGAAATGAGACCCGCATATGGAGCCACATTACAAATGAGGGTATTTAAAAGAACGCAAGACCGATAATGTCTAACAACCTTACTAATAAAAAAAAACACTACCCAACAGTAAAACGGTGTTTTAGTTACACATTGAATAAAGACTGCACAAGTACTGTTTTGAAATCATGCTAATACACGTATTTTAGTGACTGTTGTTAAAACACATCCATCCAATACTACAGGGTGTAACAGCACGTACCCGACAGACAGAGATTCTTGAGCATATTTGAAGTAAAAAAGGTTTTTTTTGTTTTTGAATTTTTTTTTTTAATTGTGCAAAATTAAACAATAAAAAAATTTTCACATGTCGTCACTGGTCATACGAGTAACTGCCCAACCCTCCACCCCAACCCTAACTGTCCAACACCTACAGTTTTTTTATGACTTAAGGTGAAAAAAAAAGTCACAGGAGACAAAAATCCCATGTCATTTTTACTCCAAATATGCTCAGGAATCACTGGTTAAGTCTGTCGGTTGCATGCTGTTACACCCGGTATATCCGACCTTGCTATTATGTATGGCAAATATAATAATAATAATAATAATCGGATGATTTTTATAGCGCCGTTTTTGTGAAAAATCACCTCAAGGGCACTGTACAAATCTTACTTCCTATTCTTACATTATTCCTATATTAATTAATTATAATTTTTTTTGGACGCTATCATTACACATTATTTATAGACCATATAAAGAGATGCAGTTAGATTATCAAAATTAAATACGGCTTGGTCTAAGTTTTCATACATGTTTAATTGAAAAAAAAAAAAAGAAGCTAACTGTATTTATTCCTTATGATATATTGCAAGACGCTAATACAAATGATAGGAGTTCTGTGAAGTTGGGCGGCGGATGGGGACTGGGGCCGGGGGTACTGATCCTTTCTTCCAATCTTCTTTGTCTTTGTTGGTGACGGGAAGCTTGGTGTTGGTTTGCCCGTACGCCAGGTGGCGCTCGTCGGCCGGCTTCAGGATCTGGAAAGAGTACATCAGCGTGTCGTCTATTTCTCGCCCCAGCCGGTGGTATCCTTGTCGGGGTCGGGCCACAGCAGGTCGCAGAGCAGCCTTGTCGGGCACGTCCGTGGGCCGCATGATGCACCGGATCTGCTCCGTGAACTGGAGGTCAGAACTCAGGTCGCCGTGACAGCAGAAGATCTTCTCGTCAAATGTTTTTATTTCCTATTGCGCCTTTCTCGGTAGCCATGAAATCTAATTTGCGGATTGCGGTTGTGGTACAACGTTCAAGGTTATACAATTATATCTTTGCAGCTATTAAAGGCTCCAAAATAGCACATTCACCATTAAGTTTGAGTTTGAGTTGTCTAGCTCGGTCATATATTGTTTACAATCACCATAGTTCAAAGAATAACATTGTAAATCATTCACTCTGGGACACTTTTAACAGGCAAAGGTCTTTTAACAAGCACATGTGGCGAACGCCTTCCGCCGATGACCGATTCTTTTGGGTTGGTTCGCCTAGACTATATGTTTAGTCAAAAGGCATTCAGTAGGTGGATTCAAATAATACATTATACTAGAAATATGTACTTATATCGTTATCTTTTTTTCAAGTTTGCACTACTTTTAAGCATGAAAATATGTCAATTAAAAAATAAATCCATTCCGGCGCTCCATCCTTAGCGGACATTACACATACACTTCAGACTCATTAAGTACACAAACTCAAGATCTCACCACACTTCGTTCCAATACGTCTGTCGCAACGTTATGTGTAAAGGCAGCGACCTGTAGTCCGACGCATAGGTTTTTCACAACAATCGGCGTGCTATGCCTTTACACGTAAGCGTTTGAGAGCGCACCGCGTATTTGTTTTTTTTATTATGGCTTTTCACCAACTGCTTATGGAAAATCAAAAGCAAAGAATAGAAACTTAAAAATCAGTATTAGTTAATTTTATGTAAACTATCTAAATTTGAACTGTTCATACGTAAGTAATTTATAATCTTCGTAAATATGACATTATTTGGTAAAAAGCCATATCAATGTCTGTCTAGTGATACCTATGGTCAAAACTCTAGCAAAACTTTTATACCGTATGACGTATCAGGCATCAGGCCACACTTCGCTCCGATCTCTGAGAAATCCCTTTACATGTACACTTCCACGCGGAGATCAGTTGATTAACGGATCGGCTCACTTGCCGAAGTGTGGTGGTTTCTTATCTGGCATATCTGCGGGCGCTTTGGAGTGAATATCGAGAAACGCAGGCGGAAACGTACACGTGGGAGTCGCTAATATATCTGCCAGTGGTGTGCCATTTTTAATATTTTCTCTGAGATTAGTCATTTTCCAAAACATAAATTCTCATTAAAATTTTTATAGATTTTGGAAACATTTATGCTGCCTACCTATATCGGACGTCCAAATCATAATACATATTTAGAAGAATGGCAGAGATGCCTACTTAATCACATGCAAAAAGTGCGTCATCGCATCAAGGTGACAAGGTATTTCTGCAATTCAGATGACGCATTTAATGACTTTAATGGCAGATGTTGACATCACTATTTCTAGGACATACACCAGTGAATATACATACAATCATCAAAAACGTCAGTCACTGTGAACATGCGTCAATTGTTTAATAGGGAAAAATCCTATAAATAGAGAAGTTTTTTTAATAAACGATCATTGTGAAAAGATTTTCGACTTTTATTAACCTATATTCTATACCTCTACAAAACTCCTACTGATAGATTAAGGTGTCGGTGTGTACCGGTGTTCCCTCCGAAATACAGTATTTGTATATTCACATATAAAATAATAATAATTGGGATTAATTCCGTACCTGTCAGATCAGCACCAGGTTTCCTCCAAGGTTTGTCCTCTAGCACGTCTATGTTAAACTCCTGCGCCGGCACTCCGTTGATGGTACCAACTGATTCAAACTCATCCACACTGAATTTCCCCGTCTGCTTCTGCTTGTCGAGATTCGGCTGCACTATGAGCCCTCCTCGCTGGAATAGAATGTTAAAAAAATATTATATTCTATACATTTTTTCTGATTTCTTACTTATTAGGCTGGTCAAGTCAAAGCGTGAAACAAAAATAGTCTATCTATAGAATATAAAGAAAACTTGTGCAAGTATTATATTAACGTAAGTTTTTTATTTAAATCTTGTTATTGAATTTAGCTGTAATAATTATGTACTGTTAGGTTATTATTTGTGCGACAGCCGTTTCGCTCTTTAAAGAGTTGTCAATTTGATTTTATACTTAATTATAGAAAACAACACTGAGTTCTACAAACTAAACACAAAAAAACAGTTACTATAAACAACAACATTTAGGAATAGCAAAGTAATTTCTCAAACCTTTATATTTAAATTAGAGTAAGGCGCAGTGGGTGAGGTTTTTATGTCTCCTATGATAACTTTGACATCATCTTCGCTATCGTCAGAGTCAGAATCTCCATTTTCATGTCCATCATCAATCTGGTCCTCCTCTGGTTGCTCTCCATCCTCGAAATGTTCATCATTTAGATGAGATTCATCTATTTTATCTTCTTCGTCTTCTGCTGCCGCCCCATCGGCTGGCTTTTCCGGCGTTTCTTCCTGTGCAAAGAAAACATATCCTGAGTTTACAATATGCGAATTTTCTGAGGTAACAAAGGATTTTTAATATGTTAACAAGAAAAACAAAGATCTTCAAAAGATATTAAAACTTACTGAATGCAAGGTTTGATTCTAATATGTCAGTAAATGTTGTTTCATTCAAATTGTTGTACAAATTATTTAGGTTATGTTTTTCAATGTTTGATTGATGACAACAGATTTATTTTAAAGAATATTTTTCTTACAGGTGCAGTGGGAGTTGAATCTCCATTTGGTAATTTTTCTGCTTCATTTTCTGGCCCGTCTGGATTGGAATCACCATACAACCAGTTGTCATCATTATCATCAACCATCGAAACGTCCGCCATTTTCGGTGGTTTTATTTATCATAGACAACGTATATCAGAAATGTCACAAAACTGTTATTCTGGTGTAGCCATATTAAAACACAAATATTTATAAAATCTAAAGCTTGTAACACTCGTCGAATAATCAAAATATTTGTGGGCATCATAGAGTAAATAATACATAGAGAAGCCCTAACATGAATAACTCTAACCGAATATTTTGTTAGACTCTTTTTATAAATGTTTTGTTAATTTCTTACCGTCAAAATTACGCGAAACAAACGTGGACGGCATTGAATCAAAGCTGATGCCAAAATGGGTGTCACGTGACCTTTGCCTCCAGCGTCTACAAAAAGATTATCTGGGCTAACACATGGAAGCCATACTATAAGACAACGACCAAATACGTACAAGGCTGATGGGTGGAGAGGGGCATGGAGCGGCGTGATGGTGGCACAGTTTAGCAGGAGAGGGGGAGAGATAATTGTGATAGTGTGAGATGGGTTACGCGTGTTCAAATTATTATGACGTATTACATGTGTGTACAATGCATTATCCTCTCGAGATCTGAAACGAAATACTAATTTTAAAAAAGTATTAGTCAATTAACTTATAACAGGTTTACCTTTAATTGAAAATTTCGTCATAGGAATCTCCATTTTGTGGCTATATTCCAAATAGAAAAAAAAAATGGATCTCAAATCTTTTTTTGATTCATGGTTGATAAATATTTTTTTTTATAATCATTTTCTTTTTAATTCAACCCACGATTCCTTAAAATCTATGGTTCTTTAGTCTCTCCTTACACTTTTCAACTATTTTAAATTTGACGCGGAACGACATTGCTTTTAAAGTGTTCACCTAGGGGTCCAAGGGGAAAGAAGTGTTAGAATTCTGTCACGCGTTCGTCGTCTTGAAGAAGAGGACCTTAATCATATTATGTTAAAGTTAAATTGCCCAATTAATAACTCTTGTAAAAATTGCACCGTTTTTCTGAATAACATAATTATACTGCCTAAAACATCATATCCTTATTTATTAATCTCTACCGATAAATCCGATTACAACATTTTAACCAATTTTAATAAAGCAAACGGACAACTTATTACCCACGAGTTAGTTTTTCTCTTGCCTCTGATAAATACTTATATATTGTAATAATTATTGATTGTCTCCGACGAAACGTATTAGAAGAAAATGTTCTAAAAGTATTAATTGTTTTATAATTAATTTATTTTTAAGCATACAGTTATTATAATGTAAGGCCACTCTCTGACGGTCCAGTAGGAAATCATTGTCATTGACATGGAATTGGAACCGCAGTTAATCAAAATGTCTAACCCTAAAAAATACTGTTATCAGGCCTCTGGATAATTCATCCTCCGCTGATGATTCCATAGAATTTGATGCTAATCTTTTGTTAGCTGTTAAAAGTAAAAATCGACGGATGTTGCCGGAGAATCATATACGATTTAAAGAAGAAAGTGGTGAGTTCCTCTTATTTTATGAGCTCTCTGATGATAAGTTTCTCAACAACTTTCGCATGCCGAGGCAAATCTTTCATCATCTACATGATATGATCGAAGAATACATCAAAAAAGTTTGCGTGCATGCCCAAAAGCATCGAGTCTCAAAAGAGATACCCTCAACGCGTTGATAATCCATTTTCGATGCGATAATATTAGTTTATTTATTTATTTTTTTCGATTTAATATGATAAATTTTTTTTACAGAGAGTATATAAATAAGACATGATTCATATAGTGTAACAAAAATATAATATAGCTATTCCTCACCATAAAGAAACAAGGTTCTTGTGTTTGGTGAGTGATTATCGCTTAATTAATCAGATCATAACTTGAAATATTGTTGTACAATAGCAGGAAAATATGAATTTGTCGTGTAAATTTTGTAATTTATCACTAGAAAAGAAAAGAAATGAAAAGAAAGTAGTAGAAAAGAAGAGAAGATAATAATAAAAGACAAAAAAAACTAATAATAATAAAAAAAAAAAAAATTGTTACAGTAGTTTGAGGTAATTTTTTAATCTATGTTGAAATTCATGGATATTTTCTATAATTTTAAGATCAGATGGCAGATTGTTAAAAAAAATTATTCCTAGATATAGGTATGTGTTTTGCGTATGCTTAGTATTGAATGGCGGGATTTTAATGTTTTGCTGGTACCTTTCGGATATATTAAATTGTAATTTATTTTAAATGATTAAACTAATGTTTACAAGACAAGATTTTTTATGCATAGCACAAATATTAAACAAATTATTATAAGCAATAATTATTATCTGAAAAATCATACAGATTGAATAATCTTCCGAGAAAAAGCACCGTAGCTCAGTGGTAGAGCACTTGTCCGGTAAACGAAAGGTCGCGGGTTCGAGTCCCGTCGGCAGCATGTATTTTTTCTCGGAAGATTATTCAATTTGTATGATTTTTCAGGTAATAATTATTGCTTATAATAAATTGTAATTTATTTAACGTTTTTTCTTTAAAGATTTGAATAATTGCATATTTTTTATAAATTTTATCTACTGTAGGTACATTGAATATTGTAAAAAGCTTTTCAGTGGAAAATGATGATGGTTTTTTTAAATTACCTTTATTATCAATCTTTGAATTATTTTAAGTGGACATAAAATATTATCATATGTTCCCCCCCAGCCAACAATTCCATATTGTAAAATAGACTGAACAATTGCATAGTACACTCTTTTTAGGTTTTCTAGTCTAAGAATATTTCTTAGTCTTATAAATATATATATACATTTTCTAATTCGTTTAACAAGTTCACAAATATGTGTTTTCCATTTAAAATGCTTGTCTATATATACACCAAGGTATTTAATTTTGGAAGTTGGACTAAGTATTGAACATGCTTGATTACAATTGATTCTGTTGCAGTTACTTTGGTGTATTATAATTTTTATTTCTGGTTTTGATTTAAATTTATTGATAGAGAAAGGAATAAATTTTTTTTTCCTGTGTTAAGGGAGAGTAGATTATTATCGAACCAATTTTTTAATATATTAATATCAGTATTTGCTAGCTTGTTAATAGAATTCCAGTCAGTACCTTCAATTATTATGACAGTGTCGTCAACATAAGATATTATTTTTCCGTTTAGCTTTTGCATGAATATGTCATTTACATAGATGATAAAAAGTAGAGGTCCCAGTACTGTACCTTGAGGTATGCCAAAATTACTTGTTTTTTTATGACTAAGTAACTCGTTTATTTTTACCACTTGAGGACGTTTGAAAAGATAGCTTTTTATCCATTCCAGAGCTGTACTAAATTTTGAATCTTTTGGAAATGATATACATACATAGTTTTAGCTTAGGTTCTGTAAATAAATGTGGTTTAACACTGTTGTGTTTAATTAAGAATCCTACGCTGACGCGCTTGATGTATTTCTATAAATTTTTCACAAAATCCAGGTTGCAGAATTTGATAACTTTTCTAGTCAGTAATAAATTTTCAGCCGTATACCCAATACTCAGGAATGTTGTCAGAGCTTCTGCCAGAGAATGCCGGTATTTATACTCAGGAATGTTGTCATTTGGCCTTGGCCAGCTCGTTGTTCCTCGGAGATTATGAGAGGGGCACGGAGCGACGTGAGGGGGCAGATATATTATCAAATATTGCTAAGCTAGCGGTTCTCGGGATATAATCTTACCCGCGCCCATACACACTATTAGTTGTAGTACCCGTATGTGACTACTGTATGGGATTGTATGACGAGCAGTATCGTGGGATATGCCCTGCCCATTCATATTAATATCATATATTCCATTGAAAAAAGATGTCTGAGCTTTTTTCATTTTGTATAAACTACACTGATGAAAAATCACCCAAAAGCATTTTATTATATTAGAACAACTGACCCCACATTTTTAACATGAAAATCTGTCAAAAATTTTGTAACTAAAGTTCCTATTCGGCGCAAAGTCATCTATGTTGTTTCGGTTGTTGTCTCTTCTCTTTCTTTAACTCGTCGGCAATATGGGTGAGTGCGTGTTGTAAATTTAAGAAAATAAATCTTCGAATATCAAAGTAATCGGAAAAGAATCGATAGTGTTTTAAAGTTTATTCTATGTTGTGATTAATTTAATTGTCCAAACCAAGATAATTTTTATTTCCGATTCGTGGATTATCTGATTTTTGGGTACTACGAGAGTGAGGCATTGCTTCCCGGTGACAGTTTTCCCTTCCATTGCTTGGATGTTATATTCCCAAGTTTTGTGATTGTTCAGAGGTTCTCGAACCTCCCTTGAAAATGGGGAGACCAACAATTTTAACGGAGGTTTGACAAGAACCGTTTGTTACGGGTTTTCGAGGTTTTTTGACATTTCAGCACATCCTAATAATTTGCAACTCGTGTTTTAGGTATTAGCCGAGATCACTGGCATAAACGCCGGGCCACCGGAGGCAAGAGGAAGCCTATGCGCAAGAAGAGGAAGTACGAGTTAGGTCGCCCTGCAGCCAATACAAAGGTTAGTAAAAACAATACTCTTCGATGACCCACGACCTAAAATTTTAGGTTAAATACACTTATACTTGTCCTATAACCGACACAAACTTTGAATTCGGTGCTATTATATGTAAATCCACTCCAAGAATCTTCGGGATTTTACCACCTTGTCAAAAACAAATGTTTTGTTCTGGAACTTTCATATTCCATATTTCGAGGTTAAGTTTATTTGTAAAATTCAATAATTCCGCTTCACTGTTAAATAAGCATAGGTTTTTATAATCAAACTTCGTTTCAAATGACTAAAAATTAGACAAAAATCTCTTGTGCGAAAATGCAGAATAATGCGTATAAATTCATTTAAAGCTTGAAAAGAAGTTTTTGTATAGAATTTTAGGTTAGTTTTTCGATTTTCTCTGTAAACCCAAACTAAGAACGTAATAACATTTTATACGGAATCAATAAACTGTTTTATTTTTAAAATAGGTTATTAGGTTCTTAGTTTAGGTTTGAAAAAAGATAAAAAACTTGAATCAGAATTTTTAAATTTTACCTGTTTATTTACCACGCATTCATACTTAACTGAGTGAAATGCAACCTTTAAAATTTTAAGCAATCTTTAATTATATCAAATTTTGTAAATTCTTCCGATGAGTAACATTTATTAATTACTTGTCACTGTTTCAGCTTGGTCTTCGACGCATCCATGTTGTCCGCACCCGCGGAGGCAACTTGAAATACCGTGCACTCCGATTGGAGGGAGGAAACTTCGCTTGGGGTTCAGAATGTAAGTTTTTAACCATTTCACCCTATTATTGCTCCCATGTTTTCGATCTCCAGTGTTTCGTTTCTGTTCTCGATTGTGTTAGTCGTTTTTCCCCTAAAACTATTTTTCACTAGGGTGGGCTGTGATAATTGTACCCTTTCCCCGCTCTGGAGTTATTCTCAATGATGACAACAATGCTTGAGCTTCAATAAGGTGTAGTCTGTTCTGGATAGCATCTTGAGGCACAAAATGATCAGCAACGTCATAGTTACTCTGAGAGATTGAACTCATTTGAAATGAAAAATATTTTTAATGTTTAGCTTTGAGTGAGAATCCCTTTGAAAAAGTTTTCTCCTGAAGTGTAACTTCAATCTCTAAACACAAAAGAACAGCGAGTTGTAAATTTTTGACTTAAGAACTGAACTGCATTAATTTTTTTCGTCTTTTGAATATGTAGTCTGTGGCTAACCAGAGTGGTATATCTATGGGCCAACCTTAATACAACATAGCTCGTTAAACGTTTTTCATACTAATTTTAAAACGTTATAGCAACAGTTTTACACACTGAATATCATTCAAACTACTCGATAAAAACGAACTGCTATTTTCAGCTAAATCGGTAGAGTAATTTTTGAGAAAATTGTGGATGACAGATAAACATACATTTTTATATATATAGATTAACATAATTTATTCACATGTCTCTTTTATCAGTAATGTATTCCAAATTATATTATGCCAAGTAAAATGTTCAGAATAGTAAAAAAAATCTTTAATTTTCATCATTTTTGGTTCTTATAAACGGTGTTCCGTATAGCATCATAAAAAATATTTTTAATATTACTATTAGCTTCCCAAAACCAAACAGTTGGGAATCTTTTTTCTATCTAATGACAGTTGGAAGGTAATGCATTAATTCGTAGAACTCCGTTAAATCAAATTTAATAATGTTATTTTAAGTTTTGTAAGTATTTTAGTTTTTATTATTGTGACAGCTGTTTCTGCTTTCGAGGCTGGTTTGAAAATGGGAAGGTAACTTAGTTACCAAATTTAAATCTCATTCAATTTTCACACTAATTT